>QANZ01041219.1:0-55750 GCA_003254925.1 Chamaecrista fasciculata | reverse complement strand
AAAACTACAAAAAAAAAAGTAAAATAAAACTCCCTAACTGTAGAACCAAGCTCGAGCCTCCTCCAATCCTCCTCCGGGTGTGAAATCTAGCTACTTATGGAGAGAAATTCAGCTTCAACAAACTTCCTAGCCTCTAAGATAGCCATGGATGAAGGTGGGAGATAAGAGAAAATGGAGAAGATGATGGAGATTGTGAAGTGTGTCTAATGTGGTTGATTACCTCCCAAATTGACCTAGGAACCAAATATATTTAATTTTTGGATTATCCGTAATTCGAACGGGTCAAATTCATCGAGAAATGAGCTTGATAAATTAAATTTTCTATGCAAGACTCATCGCGGGCTTGCCGGTTAGTACAAACCGGCGAGTACCTACCGAACTTCTCAAAATTGCATCAAATAATTATGATTTAGTCTTACTCATTTTCTTGTCTTCTCGGCTCTTCCTTAAGGCTTCCAATGCTTCAGACTTTATTTAAATTTGCCAAAGACACCAAAGACTATATGAACACCCAAGATAAAAAGAATAAAATAATTATAAATATCAAACTCGAGAGAAATCACACAATTATTCACACAATAGTTCAATTAAGCACTAAATCTTAAAGTATCATATTCTATCATAAAAGATCATAAAGGCATAAAATTGACTCTCAAATAAATATAAAATGCTCTAAAACATCATTGAAATCAATGATGAAATATGTACGATTAATTAATTTATAAGAATAAAGATAGGCTTGTTTATTTCAAACAAATCTCGAAAATTCAAACTACCTGTTATCTAATATAGATTTAAAAGTCTCAATAATAAACAGAAATCCTTTACTTGATTAGTTACAAATGTTTTTTAACAAGCATTTGCTAGGGCTAGTGTAGGAAATTTGAAGTTTTTAATTTTTTTCATTTTAATTAAATAACCCATGTAATTTCCATTTCACACTATTTCATGAAAAGATTATAAGAACTACAAAGAGTGGTATGTCTTGAGTTATAGCGTTTCTAAGTACCATCTTTACTTTTTTTTTTTTTAGAAAAAGGAATTGATTAGGCATGAAACTCACATCTTTGGGAGAAGTAATACATGAGGTAAAAGTTATAACTTAATCTTAAACTCAAACGAATAATGAAGAGATGCATCTATACACATATAGATAACATTCGGTGTAGAGTGAGCTAAATAGAGTGGATGAGTTGTGTTGAGAGAGAAGGAGTATATATAGGAGAGCAACAAAAGATGAAGGAATATAATGAATATATATGTATTAGATAGTTATAAGAAATGAAAAAAAGGAATAAAAGTAGTAATTAAAAAGAGAGAGACCAAGTCAAGAGAGGAGTTGAAAGGAAGGAATATGGTCCAAAGATGTGGTAGGAGGTGGGAGGGTGGCTATTGTTAGTAGGGAATGCAATGGTGGCATGTGTAGGTGAGATGAAATCCACACATGGACATACAACATGTTCCATTTGGAGATAATTAAGCAATAATTGGGATGACAATAATGGGAATGATTGATGCACGTTTCTCTCCGAAAGCAAAAGACATGGGTGAAAGAGAAAACTAGTAGCATGCATAATTTTGTTTGATCTCTTTGTATGTATGTATGTAGGTAGTATGTAATTCTAATGCATGGCCGCTGTTGATGTCCCTTCCCACAAGCTTTTCCTCCCTCTCTTCCTCCTCACTCTCTCTTTCTCTCCCACCTCTCTACTCCTTCCAGAGGACGACGCTCTCCTGAAGCTCAAGCACTCCTTAACATTACTCAATCATACCAATCCAAATGATAATCATACTCTAATTCTCTCCTCTTGGTCTCCTAATTCATCTGCTTGCAAGTCCAAGTGGGAAGGCGTCTTCTGCAACAGCAACCACTCTGTCACCGGCCTACGCCTCTCTAGCTTGGCTCTTTCTGGCCAAATCGACATCGACGCTCTCCTCCACCTCCCCTCCCTTCGTTTCATCGGCTTTGACAACAACAGCTTCGACGGGCCAATCCCGGACCTCAACAAACTCCCTTCTCTCAAGGCTCTCTTTCTAACCACCAACCACTTCTCCGGCCCCATCCCCCCTGATTTCTTCACCAATTTGCCCTCCATCAAGAAGATCTGGCTTGACCACAACAACTTTTCTGGCCACATTCCCCACTCCCTTCTCCATCTCAAGTCCCTCCAAGAATTGCATCTCGAGAACAATGAATTCTCTGGCCCCATCCCTCCCTTCCAACAGAATTTTCGACAACTTAACCTCTCCAATAACAAATTGGAGGGCCCCATCCCTCACACATTGGCCACTAAGTTCGGGATGGCCTCCTTTTCCGGGAACCAAGACCTTTGTGGGAAGCTCGTGGGCAAGGAGTGTCCAGAAGTGGATCACGCCCAACAACAAGAGAATGTTTGGGTGAGAGGGGTCATCCTTGTGATTATGTTGCTAGTGGTGGCCATGCTTATATTATTGTTAGTGAGGTCATCTAAGGGTCGAGGTAGAAGTAGTGGTAGTAGTAGTCATAATCATAATCATAATAAGGATGACGTGGTTCAAGTACATATGCCGAGCCCCACAACCACAACCACGAGCAACAGGGGATCAAGAAGAGTATCCAAGAGGAACACGATGGGTGATCTTGTGATGGTGAACGAGGAGAAGGGATCGTTTGGGCTACCGGACTTGATGAAGGCATCTGCAGAGGTGTTGGGGAATGGAGGGATGGGTTCGGCATATAAAGCCACCATGCTCAATGGCTTAGCTGTGGTGGTGAAGAGGATGAGGGAGATCAACAAGATCAGCAAAGATAGTTTTGATGCTGAGATGAGACAGTTTGGGAGGATGAAACACCTCAATATCCTCACGCCTCTCGCTTACCATTATCGCAAAGAGGAGAAGCTCATTGTGTCTGAGTACATTCCCAAGGGTAGCTTGTTGTATGTATTGCACGGGGATAGAGGAACATGCCACGCGGCTCTGACATGGCCGACTCGGTTGAAGATAGTGCGGGGAATGGCCACAGGATTAAGCTTCCTTCACACAGAGATGGAAAGCCAAGAACTACCGCATGGGAATCTCAAGTCTAGCAATGTGTTGCTGAGTGAGAACTACGAGGCATTGCTGAATGACTACGCGTTCCATCCCTTGATCAATCCCAACACGGTGCCCAACTCACTCTTTGCCTTCAAGACTCCAGACTACATACAATACCAGCAAGTTTCTCGCAAAACCGATGTGTACTGCCTTGGGATCATCATCCTTGAAATCATGACTGGCAAATTCCCTTCTCAGTATCATAGTAATGGCAAGGGAGGCACAGATGTGGTGCAATGGGTGCACACAGCCATATCAGAGGGAAGAGAGGCAGATTTGATCGATCCTGACCTTAAAAACAATGACCACTACTCCTTACCTCCAATGCTTCAACTTGTTCACATTGGAGCTAGTTGCACCCAACCTAATCCCCAACAACGCCTTACCCTTGCAGAAGCCATTTCCAGGATACAAGAGGTTCAATGGAATAATCTTAATTTAGATACAAGAGGTTCAATTGAATAATCTTAATTTATACACTCACTCTGTATCACCATCCCCTTCTCCCACCACTTTTCAGTATATATATATTTTTTATCCTCATGTTAGCCACTTAAGATTCATTGGTATTCATTATCACCCTCAACCTTAGGATTAATTATTAATTATTTCTCCCTTTTCTATCTTTAATTTCCAATCTAGGAATTAATCCTCATGCATGTACGTACCCCTCCCTTGTGTAAAATTTTTTTTGTACTCTTTAGCAAATGCAAGTTTCATTTTTTTATTTCCAGAGATGAAATTTCAACATGCATGATCATGATGAATCCTATGATTATAAATACGCCAAACCAAATGCAACCGGCCATATATAGTACGTCTATAATCATTGGCAGACATTAAAAAGGATATTCGTACTTCATATGTATATACATACATGTAGCTAAAGCAACGTATTTAAAAGAGCACAGTTAATTAATAATTCTATGTATAAGTAATATACACATGCCACAATCTAATCCAATTATGAATAACAAGTAATAAATCAAGCACATCTACGTATAAGGCTGCGTTTGGATTGGAACGTTATCCTCCTTTATCTCTCAGTACTCCTTTAATAACAGAGCTACAGTAAAAAAAATCTTCCCCTCCTTTATTTTTCTCCTTTATCTCTCCTTTATCTTCTCAAATTACTAACATATCCCTACTCAACTACCTATAATTACCTACTTTTTATTATAAAAATAATAAAATATTCAAAGGACATATTTGTAAATTGCATATAAAAATATTTTTTTATTACCCTTACAACTTTCTCTCTCCTTCATCTTTTCTTACTATTTTTTTACTCACCTATATCCTTATTCAACTACCTATAATTACCTACTTTTTACTATAAAATAATAAAATATTCAAAGGGCATATTTGTAAATTGCATAAAAAAATATTTTTTTATTACCCTTACAACTTTCTCTCTCATTCATCTTTTCTTACTATTTTTTTACTCACCTCTCTCTCTCTCTATTTTAAAATATTCAAAATATTAATTAAAAAGTTTACTAATAAAATAACTTCTTTTCATTTTTTATTGAACATTAAAAAATCAACAGAAAAAATTATTTGAAATTGGTGAAAAAAAAATTTTAAATTAAGATAGATATGTTATTATAAGTTAATGAAGATGAATCACGTTTTGACCTAAAAAAATAAACATGGAGCATAACTGAGGGACCAAAATAGGACTTTGGCCTATAATTTTTTATATATTCGTATTCCTTCCTCTATTTTTCAATTATTTAATAATTTTTTTTAGAGTAAAAATTTAAAATAAAATTATTAAGTCCATGTTATTTACATTTTGATCAATGAGATAAAATATATAATCAAGACCCCGAAAATATAGATTTTGGTCCCTCTTACAGTATATATATGGGTAATATTTTTTGTGGTTTAAAAATTTATGAACATATTTAAAAAACAGTAATGAGAAAAAATATATAATTCATTCCCCAAGACTTTACAATTTGGTCCTTCCTCCAGTATATATATAAGTAATATTTTTTGAAGTGTAAAAAATATACATATTGGTCCATCATTCTGTATATATATGGCTAATATTTTTTGTTCTGCAACTACTGAAGAAGAAAATTTAGAAAAATACATAATTCATACCCCAGAAAATATACATTTTGGTCCCTTCTCTATTATATATATACATGGGTAATATTTTTTGTAGTATCAAAATTTTAAAATAAAATTAAAAGACAGTAAATAGGAAAAATATATAATCTAGTCCCAAAAAATTTACAATTCAGTACTCAAAAATTACATTTTGGTCCCACATTCACACCTCCATCCTCCTTTACCATAACACTCCAGAAATCTCATTTATTAACTTCTTCCTTTAGCACAAATTTCGAGACAATCATTACTCATACCACTTTACTAACACCAAAACAAATACAAAAATAACATTCTTTTATCCTCCTTTATTTTTACTATTTTTACCCCTATACAACTTTAAAATACCAATACAATTATTTCAAGTTTTCAACCTATCACAATCATTACATACCCTTTAAAATAATTTCACATCATAATTCCTCCTTTATCTCTCATTTTCCCAAACACCATTACTAAAAACCTCCTTTATAACACAAATCTTTTACATCTCCTTTATTAACTCTCCCCTTCTTTTATCCTCCTTTAACTTAACATTCCTATCCAAACACACCTAAGTTAATTTTGTTTTACACTGGCCAACACGTACCGTAGTGAACACTCTCAAATTTCAACATTAAATATAACATATTACACGTCCAATTAATTAATAAAATAAAAAGAATTATTTTAAATAAGTCCCTTAAAATATGATCATAATGTTTTAAATAAGAATAATATGTAAAAAAAAATTAAAGAGCAGCAATATAGAGACGTATGATCAATTAATTCACAAATTGCAACAAGTTCGGGAGAAAATAAAGTTGCATATATACCTGACTCTTGAAATTTCTTTGAAATCAAATGGTTAAATAATTTTAGAATATAAATTTGCGTAAGCACCAATCAATTGCAACTAAATATTTGAACCAATTACTTGTTAAAACTCGCATTTTGAAACAAGTTGAATCACTGATATAATTAAGAATAAATTTATATAAAATGTTTCATATTTTGATTATTAAAAATAAAGCAGGTAATAAAAATATTTTATAAGATTTTAAAAAAGGCTAAAGTGCATTTTTGGTCCCATAACTTTCGCTCAGGTTTCAATTTGGTCACATAACTTTTTTTGTTGCAATTTTGGTTTCATATCTTTACAAAAAGTTGCAGATTTGGTCCCTTATCACTTTTGGTCTCAAATCTTTTGATCAGATTGCAAAATTGGTCTCATATCTTTATAAAAAATTTCACCGTGAGTCCCACTTGACCCAAAGCTATGAGACCAATTCTGCACCTAACCCAAAGATATAAGACCAATTCTACAAGTTGATCAAAAGATATGAGACCAATTCTGCAACCTTACTCAAAGATATGGGGACTAAAAATGTGACACAGGACCAAATCTGCAACTTGAATAAAATATATGAGACCAAATTGAGACCTATATAAAAGTTATGGGGACCAAAAGTGTATTTTAGCCAAAAAAAGGGTAAATTACACAAAATGGCCCTGTGGTTTGGTCCATTTTCAGATAGAGTACCTGTGGTTTAAAAAGTGTCAAATAGGAGGGTCTGTGGTTTGTTCCGTTAACAAAAAGGGTCCAGAGGTATATTTCCATCCAAAATTTGACGGAAATTTTGGCTAAAATACTATTTTAAGACCCTAACTATTAATTTTTATGCGTTTGACTCCATATTTGTATGAGAGGACTTTGACACAAAAAATAAAGGTTTTGTAACAATAAATGAGATTTCACCCTTAAGTTTTTATTTTTCTCTCTCCCTTTCTGTGATCGTTCTTCTTCCTCTTTCCTCTTTCTGAATTTCCACTCTCATTCTCCTTGGATGGCAACAATTAATCAATCAACAACCTCATTGTCTCCTTACTGTTAGAAGCTTTGAAAGAGGCTTGATGGTACCATATTTCATCATTGTTTTCAATGACATTTCAAGGCATTTTATACTCATTTGGGATTCAATTGTATGCCTTTATGATCTTTTATGATGAAATATGGTACTTTGAGGTTTAGTGATTAATTGGACTATTTTGTAAGAAATTGTGAGTTTTCTCTCGGGTTTGATATTTATAATTGTTGATCCTTTTTAATCTTGAGAGTTCACACATTCTTTGGTGTCTTTGATAGGTTTGAATGAAGTCCAAAACATTGGAAGCCTCAAGGAAGAGCCGAGGATACAAGAGAATGAGCCAGGAACTAAATTAGAATTGTTTGGTGCAACTTCAGGATGTTCGCCAGTTGTTCGCCAGTTAGGGCGAACTGGCCAAGTCTGCGCAGAATTTTATAATTAACAGGCCCAAGCCCATTTCTTGATGAATTTGGCCCGTTCCACTTGGGGATGATTCGAAAATCATGTAATATTCAACCCTAGGATAGATTTTGGAGGCTAGCAACCCTAGAGAGCCGTCTTTCACTTTGCCCAACATCACCTTCCACCATTCTTCATCTTTCTTGGAGCTTTCTTGGTGCTATGGCGGTTCAGTCAGGATTTGAGCACGTTGTTGTGATTACCTGCACCATGAGTAGCTAAACACCTCAACTCGGGGGAGCGATAGATTAAAGCATGAGCTAGGAGCTTCGTATAGGGAGTTTTCTCACATTCGGATTAGGATTCTTTCTTGTTTCTGTTCCTTGGTTTAGAATTGGAACCTGATTGTTATTCTTATTCTGTTATTTAGATTGAGAGTTGAACTTTATCTTTTCATATACATCTTGATTGTAACCGTTGAGTGAATGCTAGTTTGGTTATAATTACTTATGTATTAACTCTGACAATAGTTATTGTTATAGAGATTGTGACTCTTAGTCAAATTATTCATCAATTCAATGAGATTTTCATGCCTTGTTATGAATTTGTCTTGTTTGGGATGTTTTCATGATAAATTTGTTAATCTAAGTTGCTTGGTTAGTGACTATCTTAGGATGATTAATGTGAGATAATTCTGACTTAATTTTATATAGTGATGATTTCTTGATCCATATGCTCTGTCGGGTGCCTTTCTCTCTGTGGTTGTTTAACTCATTTATTATTATTAATTTCATTTTAGTCCTTTTAGTCAACAAGATAACAAAAACATTTATTGCTTTATTCAATTTGTGTCTTAAGTGTTAGAAACTATTTCAAAGAAACTCCCTGTTACCTTTACCCAATAAGTAGAAATTCAACACTATTCGCTTTTAAACTACTAGAAGTTCCTCGAGAGATCGACCCGAATTACACCGCTATAGTGCATTTAATTCCGGTATTTTGGCCACCTAACGACGGGTGCGATCAAAGAGGCTTCCAAAGATCTTCACATTCACACCAATAACCTCATCCCCTTTCTCCACAAAACCTAACCCAAAGCCGCCATTGAAGCCATCTTGGAGCTCGAACCTAAGGCCGTTCCGATTCTCTCAGCCAATTGCGAAGTTCATACACTACAATGGCAGTTGAAGTGAAAGATTGAACGGCGATTGAAGTGAAAGATTGAACAACGATCAGAATGGTAGCCCTCCGATCGAACGTAATCCAGAAAATATCGTCGTCGACGGTGTCGAAATTGGTGATTGAAGTGAAAGATTGAACGGCGGCACGACCTTCGTTGTGAAGTTTGTATTGCTTCAAGGCATTACCGATTTGGTTGGAATTGGATGATGACGTTGAATTTAGGGTTTCGTGGGTTTGGTGAGGAAGAAGACGATCCCAGAGAGAGAAAAAAAACTTAAGGTGAAATCTCATTTATTATTACAAAATCCCTTTATTTTTTTTTTCAAAGTCCTCTTGTATAAATATGGAGTCAAATGCATAAAAATTAATAGTTAAAGTCTTAAAATAATATTTTAGCCAAAATTTTCGTCAAACCACATGTCCCCTATTTAACATCTATTTAACATTTTTAATAATATGAAAATGGGCCAAATGAGATAGCCTTTTCCTCTAATTTACCAAAAAAACAAAAATTAAGGAGGTGAAGGTTAAAGAAAGGCGGTTGAGGATTGGTGGCAGATGAACACGTGGCAGAGGAAGGTGGAGGAGGTGTTCCAAATAGCGAGAGAGAGTGAGAGAGAGAGGTGTTTCTGACTTTCTGTTTGTTTTCCGATATGTATCTCGCGGCGGCGAAGAGGGTGTTGAATAGTACAACAAGAACAAGAACAAGGTTTCGCCCATTCTCGTTCTCACCCATACTACTACGCTCTCATCTCTTCTCCTCTTCCCACACTACTCAACCATTTTCTGATCAAACCCCTCATTTCTCACATTCTTCTTCTTCTTCTTCTTCTTCTACGTTTTCTGATCAAACCCCTCATTTCTCACATTCTTCTTCTTCTTCTACGTCCCATGATTCAACACCAACAGCTAAGTATCAACACCAACAAGCTCGCGTTCTACAGGCCTCGCTTCCCCACGTGGTTCCTATTCTCTCTTCCCACTCTCTTGTCTTTTAACCTAATTCGTACATCACTCTACTTACTCAATCAAACCTTGATGAACAAAATTACCAAAATAATAATTAATAATAATCATGATTCTCAATCTTGCAGATCAAATTAGGATGGACCGAAGCAGCGTTAATTGCTGGGGCAAGGCAAGTCGGTCTCTCCCCTTCCATCATTGGATCCTTTCCCAGGAAGGAAGCAGCGCTGGTTGAGGTGCTTTATCTCCTCTTTCATTCTTTTACCATTCTCTCATTCCCTTTAATTTCTCTATAATCTCCTCTCTTTCTTTCTTTATGAACCCTGTGAATTTCGATAATAGAGATGCTAAGCAAAATTTACCACCTTCTATCCATCTTGCTGTTCTCACTCGTTCTTGCAAGTGATTGCTCCATGTATTAATGTATCTTTTCATCATGACCTGCTTAACTTTCATGGCTGTTTTCATCAGCTCATGTTTGCTGAGAGTGTGTTTGTAAATGAAAAGATTTATAGTTTGATACAATCCGACCACAGCATCGGTACTCTCACGCTGCCTTAGAATTACCATTTACGAGAGCACCAAAGCAGTCCATTTAATGAACGTAGCTTGTTACTTTTGCCAACTGCTTTTCAGTATCTAATAATGTAGTTGTTAACTGTTCATACCGTAATTCCAATCTCATTTTTGTAACGCTATATGATTAACTGTGGATGTTTTATGAATATGATATCATCTGGGGAGTATTTATGCAGCAATCAACCATCTCTCCCCTTATTACAAAGAAAAGATAAATGCTAAAACGGCCTAAGAAAAAAAAAGATAATGTCATGATTTAATATAAACTAAGTGTATCTGATTTGTTGTCTGATGATACTGTGTGTCTGTCTCTCACTATGTGTATTCCCTCTGACATAACATCATATGCGAGTCTATCATTTCAGGAGTTAACAATGTTGCTCATCAATATTTTGGTTTTCATCCTTCCATTGTGGATTGTGAATTCTATTTCCCAGGGACACTATCAAGTATTTATCAATATAATAAATTGCCATGTTCTTATAAGATTTCTTCTTTTGCTCATTCTTATTGATTTTGATACTATTCTGTTTTCTTTATGACTTCCCTTTTCAGTTTTTCATGGATGACTGCTTACAAAGACTCATTGATGTAATCGACTCAGATGAGGGGTTAAAAAACATGAAACCAAGCAATTGCATATCTAAGCTTATCCGAATTCGTCTAGAAATGCAATCTCCATATATATCAACATGGCCTCAAGCTCTTAGCATTCAGGTCTATCAGCCTGTGTCCTTTCTCCTAGTTACAGGTTTAGAGCTTTCATTTTTTAAAGCTAAAAGAGTCAAGAATATATTATAAATTAAATTCTGCACAGGCACAACCAGTCAATGTTCCAACAAGCTTTAAGCAGAGGGCCATGCTTGTGGATGAGATCTGGCATGCAGCTGGTGATAATGCAGTTGACATTGATTGGTACGTCAAGCGCACTGTCCTCGGAGGAATATATTCAACAACTGAGATTTATATGCTGACAGATAATTCACCAGGTTTGTTTCCTTGTTCTCCCTTTTTCAGGACTGGGACTTTCTGGTATTTAATGATTATAGTGAACATTATTAATTCTTTGACACTAATTCATTCAAGTCTAGACAAGATTCCATTTTCTGAACACAGAAAATTCATGAACTAGATTCAATATTACCTTCTCACTGAAACATCTCTTTTTTGTTGATTCACTGATTGAGATTTTTTTGTTCGCTTTTTCCATGGCATCAAATTTAATTAGCAGTTTAGCACTTACATTGTGGACTTTCGTGCTCCATGGTTCTGCCTTCTGGTTACATTAATACTTTTTTTTTTTTGGGCGGAGAACATAGTATCAATCATTCAATGTGTTGAAGAAGTGTGGATTTTTCTTGATAGTGTTAGTGGCATCTTTTCTGACAGATTTTCGCGATACATGGGCTTTCTTGGATGCTCGTGTGAATGACGCTTTTGATCTGAGGAAAAGCATTCAAGAGGTAGCACTCCATAACTCCATTGCTTATAGTGACTGGTTCCACTATTTTTTTTTTTTTTGGGAACACTGTGTTTGGTGGATTCCAGATATTTCTCAGTGATAATGAATTGATGATCATTGCAGGCGCAATATTTGGCAGAAGCTGTGAGTGCCGGGATGGGGAACTCTTTGCAAGGGTTTGTTAGTAAAGTTTTTCAGAGATGAATTATGATTTATGAGATGCATTCATCACTCGGGTTCTTAGATAAGCATTATATGCTTTCAAACACTGTTTGTTCTGTTGACTGTTTCGCTCAAGAGATGTTATATTATACGTGCGCGCGCAAATGCTAGCACTCAAACTTTTATTCACAACGTTCACCTTTTCACAATATCTCGCAAACTACATACGTACGAGTTGTTATTGTCATTATTCTGTAAATAAATTATTGTTCTATCTAGTGCCTTCACAATCTAGTTACACCACCTGAATTATGTAGCAGGCAGGTTATGTTTCACCTTCCCATGAAACCCCAATAGAGAAATTCCTGGAAAGAAAGAAAAGACTTTTTAAAAATAATAAAACGATACTAACTATTTTTGGACAACACTAAACGAGTTTCATAATTAGTTTAGGCCTATGGGGGCTAGTCGTGGATTCCGAAACTGGGAGCTTTAATCATGAGTTCACCTAGACAGGTGTTAACTAATTGCCATTTGCCACAGATTCTGTTTAATGATGGTCACAATGAGAAGTGATTCTTCAGCTTTCCCACAGAACCAGTTAACAGACAGGTATTAACGATGGCTTCCCCGAAGAACATGATACTGGGAAAAAAAAAAAAGTCCCTAAGAAGGTAGGGTACAGAACAGAGTCAATAAATATTAGTTTCACTGAAATAGTTAACGACATATCCCACATCACTTAAATTTAACTAATTATTCTACCTTGGTCTCTACTACAAGATGGATTTGCCTCAACGTGAGCATTATGTTTTCCTTTTTTAATGACTACCCACTTTCCACCTTGAGTCACAGCTCAATAGAAAGTTGCAGATGGAACCAACTCATGAATATGGCAACATTTCAATCAAAGTCAAGAAACTCCATCCTTCTCCTCATCGTTCCCTTTAAATCAGTAGCATCCCTTTCTGCTCTTTGAGCCTGAATGTGAGCAAATGAAACGAAATTATTACATAAGCAGAAGAAAAAAAAAGCAACCAAGTAAACTTGTTATTATATTTACCAAAATAAAGGGTAAGTTTTTCATGTTTAGTTTCAGTTGGTGAAAGGTAGTGTGTACAGATTCATCATACATTTACAGTATATGGCACAGAAGCACGAAGCAAGAAGATTAGAGGTGAAATTCTTAGAGGCAAATTATTAGGGGACAAACATCAACATACCATGCCATCACAACTCTCATTTTTCCATACGGCCAAAAGTGAAAAATGTGAGCCAAGTTTCTTAGACCCAGTTGAAGAACTGAGTGTTCAAGAATAGTTCTTAAACATACATGAAATGGATCTGTTGAATTGTGCTGACCATCAAATTGCCCGAAACCACTAGTGTCCCTCCTTGGCCAATTGACCCAAGAATTACATCTTTTGAAACAATTTACTAAGGTACATCTTCCAAATGCTCATCCAAAGTACTGCAGTTTAGTCCAAGCTACATTTTTCTATTCTTATTTTTGTGCTTATGTGAAAATGCCAATTAAAACTGCAATTTCAAGATCAAGTCACAACTCACAAGTAGCTCCAGTGACCTCCCACAACCCAAAATTACATAAGCACAAAAATAATGGGGTTTTCGAAGAATATGATACATTCAGAGTTGTGGTTAAATCAGAAAATAATGGCCATTTTAAAGGAAGATTTGGCAAGCTTTTGAAGAGGAATGGGGATTGCACTTTTCAATATTGGCCGACAGATATTTCTGCCATTCTTCAGTCTACCAGGAAGAGAAGTTTGCAAATAAAAGAATTTAGAGTGCTAGAAGACTAGGGAGATGAATCTGGTAGAACTCTAGTGAATGAAGCTGAGCCCCTACTTTCTGAATCCTTAGATAGTTCATTTACTCATGAAGACTATTTCGGAAACAAAGGACTTTTTATTTGAAAAAGGTAAAAGTAAAACTAGTGGTCTCATGACTCATCTAATAACGTAAGTGGGCTTCCATTGGCATTGGCAAGAGATGAACCTGCAAAAGTGCAGTCTGTGGATTTGGAAGCTTTGAAATAATAATGTATAATTTCAACATAGTTACTCGTCGCAATAGAAAAAGGAAGGATAAAAGATGAAAGCCCATTGTGAGTCCTTAGGTTTGAAGGTAATTTTGGGTTAGGTGGCAACTTCCACACTTTGACAACTCTACTAGCAACTTACATATAGAATTGCCAGGTCAACGACAAACAAAAATCATACATATTAAAAATAATATAAGCTGGCAGGGCCAAAACAGCAGTATTTGTAAAATGCATGATGACACACGAATGCCAAACAGATAATTGAACACAGAAATTGATTGAACCATGAACTGTGCTTCATTAGTAGTATGCTAAAATGTAAATAAACACTTTATACTTTATTTGCTTGTATAATTATCAAACAGTAGACAGACTTACCCTTCTTATTTCTGCCTCCGACACACAGGTCATATGCTGCGGAAGCTCTTCCTTATCCAAGTCCTACGCCAAAGGAAGTTTATTTAAATTCCTATTGCATAGTAAATAATTTTAGTGACATCACAGCAAACCATACCAGCTCCCCAATTAAGACAACATTTTCGCCACGAATTACATAGAGGCCTAAAGGGACATCACAATAAAGATCACCAACTATTACTCGTTCACATGCACTTTCAAGGACAACGTTAGCTGTACATGAGCATCAAATCACATTATCAACTAACAATAGAAAGAAACCATCAAAGAAAAGAAAGAGAGATAGAATAGATGCAATACCAAATTGATCAAAAGAGCGTAGTAACCCCAAAAGTTTTCGACCATCCCGCAAAAGGACAAGCAGTTTTTCTGCAATGTGTCAGCATCTCATATCACTTGGTTCAATCTATACCCACTTTAACTGAAATCAATAGAGTTAAATATACGGAAACACAGACAGCTCAACAGCAATACATGATCAAAAGCAAGAACACAGGAAAATGTATAACAGAAAAGAAGCAGAAGGGCTTCCTGCCACTTAAAGCCCGGATGCAGTAAAATATGACACTATATATTAAAATTGTACTTGTAAAATTAGCAGTATGACAATTTATTGTCATCATAGAAAAATATCCAATCAACCGTTACTGTAAAAAATACAGCACGAAACAGAAGCACAAAAAAAAAAATAGTACATCAAATAAGTATTAGTATGCCTGCGAGTGGGTGGCTACAGAAAAGATATATTGTGGACAAACATTCTTGCGTATGATGTTCAAGCATCAAAATCATAATGAAAAGCAATAGTCACTACATTACAGAGCAAGAGCAAATAGGGAGCGAATTGCATTAGCTTTAAATTTATGATTGCAATACATAAATTTAAGAGAGAAAGAGGAAGAAAGGAATAATATACTGTCAAGGTATGTGGCAAGCGAGGTGGAGAGGAGGACATCATCTGGGGTAGCCCACAACATTGAGCTTGATCTCTTCTGCACTTGAAAAAGCCAAAAAGGTTTGAACTTTGAACCAAATTCTGAGACAAAAATACTCATAAAATCTCCTTGTCCCTCCGCATTGTCGTTTTTTATTCTTAACCCGATAATCAAACGAGAAAACACAACCCTTCGAGATAACCAAACAAATAAACACAACCCTTCGAGAAGGAAAATCACAACTTTATTTTCCCCGTTAGGGAGAGATGAAAGAAGGATTAACTAAAGAGGTAAGAAGTAATTCACATTAGTTTAAAATAAAAACAAGTAATTCACATTTATAGGAGTTAGGTTTGGTGCTTTTGAATTTTAATCGGCGACTTTCGGAAAGATTGCCTCTTTGTTGATTTTGCTTTCTCTGTGCTATTAACTATTAAGCGTGAATATGATAATAATTAATGATTTTTTGCAGGTAAATATGTTTTCAAAGAACAAAACAAGAGTAGGATTCTGTTTTCCTTATGTATAGTGGTAGACTATCACAAAAATATTTTGGAAAATGCTTATGAAGTGAGGAAAGAGACTGATAAAAAAATATGGCTGACAGGCCCCCCAAAAAAAAGTATGGCTGAAACTATCCAACTTTTTTAGCAAAACCTAAATATTTATTCCCAAAAACAAAAATCACGAACAATATAGAATGTTAAAATTGTTCTTTCCAGCATATCTTAGAGCCTGTTTGGGAACCATTTTATCATAATCTCATCTCATTTAATCTTAATCTCATCTTAAGATTGGATGAACAGTAATGATTGGTTGTTTTTTGAACCTCCATCTCATCTCATCTCATCCACATCATCATCTCATTCACAACATCATCTCATTTTCTCATACAATTACTAATCTATCCCTACTTATACACTTATAATTACCTATACTTTAATACAAATATAAAAAAAAAGAACTAGACAAAATAGTAATTTTACATACCCTCATTTATTACACTTATAATTTTCTCTCTCCATCTATCATTTCTCATCATTTCTTTCTCTTTTCCACTCAAACACTTTTTCTCTTTCTCTCTCTCACACACACACATACACATCTCTCTCTTTCACAAACCCCGCACACACTCTTATATATATATATATATATATATAATTTATATTAATTTAATTAAACAAAAAATTTATAATATTATTTTTTTAGTTGCAATATTCCTCATTCTTCAATCATACTTGTCTCTTATATTATTATAGAAAGAGTAATGCTATAAAAAGATTCATTGCTTAAGTAATGGACTTTTTATAGTCTATCTCTCTCTTTATCAAATCAAAAATTGAATATAAAACTTTGATGTGAGAGTGATTGATGGAGACCGTAAAACTCTATTGCTTGAGCAATACAGTTTTTTATTGAGAAATGATAGAAAATTACTGAAATAGTCATAAAATAAAACAATCTCAGATATTGTATTTTCTTCAGTTTTCTGTTATTCTGAGTTTGGATATATTCTATATATGTGGACAGTGGTTCTATCCATATTTTTTTGTCAAATTAAAGGACTCCTAAATCTAATATCGGTAATGTATTGAATGGAGAAAATACAAAATGGCCCACGTGTATGTACAGGATGGAAAAATATAGGGTTAAAGGGTCAATCTAGTCCTAAATGTATGCCTTAATATTCATTTTGGTCCATTATATTTCAAAATATTCAAATTGCTCCTAAATATTTGCAAAATGTTTCATTTTTGTCCCAACTATTGAATATGGGTTGTTTAGAGCTACGTATTGTTCCTGAAGAATACTTTCTCTATCTAGTTGGGACCAAAACGAAACATTTTACCAGTATTTAGGACCAAAATGAATCATTTTGCCAACATGTAGGACCAATATGAACATTTTGAAACATAATGGACCAAATGAATATTAGGGCATACATTTTGGATCAAAATGAACCATTGACCAAACATTTTTGTGTTGTTTTGTTATTTGCATTATGGTCCTCAAACTATTATTTGTTATTTTTTTCGTTGGATTTCACAAATAGATCCGATTATTGATGATTGGGATTTCGTGTAAGCCCCAAGTTATCATTTACCCATGTTAGGGATTGATTAATAGGACCGGTACAAATTTACGGACCAAATTGTATTCTTAAAGATAATTCCAATATTATTTTCATTTTGGCCCATCATCTCATCTACTTGGATTAACCTCTAACCCTTCATCCAAAATTTTCTCATCCTCACGTTTTCCAATAGCATATCACACTTTCCAATATCATCTCATCTAAATATTATTTCAATCAAAACACAACCAAACACCTATCATCTCATCTTATTATCCCCATCTCATTTCACTATTTCTTACCATTTATACCCCTATACAAATTAAAAAAATCCATAAACCTATTTCAACCAACCACAATCATTACATACCCTTTTATATAATTTCACACCCTATTTAACATCATTTTCTCTAAAATCACCCAAACACCAATACATCATTTCATCTCATCCCATTAAAACTTAATCTCATCTCATCCCATAAAATGGACTTGACTTGAAATGAGATGACGGCCAAACAGGCCCTTAATGTTTTCCCTTTCGTTTTGGATGTGAAAATTCACAGGTTTTGAACATAATTTAAATGACTCATACAAATTATTGGAGCTTCTTCTAATATACCATGAAAATTCCGCTTTCCATGATAATGAAACTATTCCACATATATACTATTCGACACTTGATATTGTCCTCGTGGCCTGTAGGCACAAGTAGATACTGGATAGTCTACATACCAATTAGACGGGGAGAAGATGTGCAAGTAAAGAGAAAACTAATGTCAACCTCTAAGAAACTTCAATGATGTAATTGTTGGGAAAACATGAAACTAAAAGAGACTGCCTTGTTTGCATATATATAATAATATATCACATATGTTGGGTTGGGCACCTCATAGGACCTCAACCCCAGTGTTGATGAGAAGTTTGTTGATTGGCGGATGTATATATTAAAAGAGAATAATGAATGAATTTACAATCATGAATTTTTCTGGGTAAAGACTGAAGAATACAAGGAGAGGTTCAGCCTTCGTTGCCGCTGCAACAGCAAATCTCAGAACAACAGGAGAGGCAGCCAAGGCATCCTATACTGACGCAAATTTGACTCAACAAGGTTGCACATTGATTGTTCATCCGTGAACACACTCGAATGCAGCACATGGAACAGCAGCAATGACACATTCGCTCACAACAACTTGCTGCAGATTGTACAAACATTTCCGCCGCATCAGGCAAACGTGCTTCTTCGCATCCTGGAATTCTATTCTCAACAGTTGCACTCAAGTCCCCAAACCCAATTCCTAGGTTTTCCAGTATAAATATTCTCTGGCTTAGCTTTTGAATTGGGGCTACAACTTCTGCACCTGCCTTATTCCCACTCTGCTTTTTTCTGGACGCCTGCTTCCAATGGTTATGCAAACCCAGAATTTATCAGACTCATTCCAAACCCAAAATGACAATATTATGACCCTCCACAATTGAAACAGATAAGCAACATACCACAACTGCAGAAAAACTATATATATATATCTCCAATGACAATCAGTTTTCAAAATGGAAAACGGTAACTAGACATAATGCTGAATACTTCTAGTTATTAATTAGACAGTATAACTGAATATCAAATTAATCACACAAGATCTCCAACGATTTCAATACATACATCTTTTGCGCCCGCTGATACATAGACTTTGATGGGGAGTTCATTCTCAATTAGCATCATGCGTGTATACTCCGAAGTAAAGCCAGTCTGGAGGCTCAATTTTGCAACCTGCCGGTCAAAATTATGTAGCAAAACAAAGTTTATATTTAGGAATCATAGTTGGTTAAATATTCCATGCGTTGCCTGCTCATATACACTGAATAACTAAGCAAACTAGTAATTGGCTCTGGCATATATATTTCGTTGGTTCATAATGATCAGTCCAGGAGAACTTGTTACCTTCCAATTTTGTTTTCCCCAAGAGAGGTGATCCCCAATCCAAATACAGGTCAACTAAGATTTTCAACTCTAGTGTTGGGAAAGAGGGGGGCGGGGGGGACGAACCTGTGTAAGCAACTAACCTTTTGTTCCAATTGTTGAGTTTCAGAAAGCCATGCTTGAGCTGTGAAAGACTCTATTTGCTCTTTCGCAGAAACCTGTTTAAAATAAAAATCAAATTAACTAAAAATAACAGCTGAAGTAGGATGATAAATACTGCAACATGATACTGCATATCTTTTTTGAATAAGCATCTAACTAAAATTGCAAGAACCCCGACTGGAAGAATAAGATGAAGCAAATAAGTACACGTATGGATCATGTGTACATCAGAGAGAGAAAAAAAAGGGAAAAAGAGAAAGGGCACATAAATCATGATTCTTTTTGTGTGCCCACAAAGAGTGAAGATATAGAAGGGGAAGGGTAATATCATTGTTCTACCTAGATCACAATTTAGACAAATAAACCAAATTTGGAACCCTATCTCCATAGAAAAAATAGTCCGTCTTTGGTTGTTGATCCTAAAAAACAAGCATGCATGATCTTAATTGCAAAGAATTATAGTACTACTTACCTTAAGTAGAGGTATGTCATCCGCCTTTTCTATTTTCAAATCTATCTCAAAATTGCTGAAGTCAGCCAAGACACCTTTAGCTTTAAGTGTTTCAGGAAAACTTCCCTTGTATCTGCCATATAACATCAACGGACCTTGTGATGAAAGATCTGGAATACCAAAAGGGCACACCTGTAACAAATGTCATAGCCAATGTCACGAGAGCACCACAAGTTCAGGACCAAGTTTTTTTTTTAAAAAAAAATGTCATATATAGTAGAAGGTACGGAACACAAACTGATTTCTATGATCAAAATTAATTGGATATGTGGGTTCCATCATGGCACCGTTTAAACCTATTTATCATTTGTACCCCATTCAAACAAGCAGAAAAGAACAAGAAATGATGATAAGTACATTTATACACCAAAATATCACCATATATCACCAAAGGTGTCAGGGTACTGCAGTATTTAGAAGGGGGGCGACAAAAAGCTTGGTATGGAATTGCAGCATATTTCGTACCGTCCAAGATATATTTAGACAGAATGATACATGTCCCACTGTCAAGCCAATTCTACGTTAGTTTAGCATAGGTGTCATGTTTCTGATTTATTTTTAATATGTTTATGTTATTTAAGTTATTTAGGAAGTAGTGGGATCAGTCCTATATAGGTCATGTTGCAGGTAGTGGGTAGTTTCATAGGCCACTACCATTATAGGTTAGTGCTTCCTTATTTTTAAGAGTAGTTGGGCAGCAAGGTATTATTATAAATACCCCTACATTCTTATGTTACGCATGATCAGAAATATATTGACATTATTCTCTCTATTTCCAAGTTTCAGATTCTGAACTTGTGGTCCCAAGTACCAAGATTCTTGTACTTGTGGTTTTTACATTTCTCTCTCAAGAATTTGAAGAGATATTCTCTAGATTCTGGAGATTATTTCTCTGATTCTGTTCTATCCCTCTCTTTTTCCACATTTCCTTAATTATCTCTATTGGGGGTTCTATCACAGAATCTCAAATTAATCAACCACTAAGATGCAGATTGTCTGTCTGGGCAATGATAGATGAACAAATACAAAATAAAACCATGAGAAACAGTTTTGAGAGGCCTAAGGGAAAGTGATATATTCATATCAGCATATGTTAACAAATAGCAACACCTGGAAATGAGCACGGGATGATGGAACAGACAGTATAAGGTAGGAACCACTTGAGTGTTTTCCCTCTATATCTAGAAAGGTAGAAGCAAAATGTCTTACCTCAGCTTCAAGATCATCGAATATGTCAATGGTGACATTTGCAAGAATGAGAGAAGAAGCCTTGTCAAACAGACTCAGCATTTGAGACTCAACCATATCTGCCCATGTAGAAAGCATTAAACAATTCAGATAAGGCATGACACTAAGTCAATTTTCATTTTTTTTCTAGAACCGAAAGCGCTGAGCCACTAACTACGAACCCTAGATACCAATGAATGTTTCCCTTCATACAATTATGCATTAAAATATATCTGGGAAATGGCCACAAATAATAAAAGAAACTATATCTTAGGAGAAAAGGGGTTCAGATATGCATTTTTTTTTATACACACTTCAGATATGCATAATCACTTGTCAATATAGTATCAATAAGACAGCACAAGTGGTCATTGTATATTCAACAACCGGGTGTTTCAAATAAATGCATAGATTATGAAACCAACCTCAAAAAATCTGATTGCTTTGCTAGAAAAAATTCAGTGACATGGTTTGATAAACAAAATTTCTGCAGCACCCCGACCATGCCTCTAAGCTTTATACAATAATAACGATAAAAAAGACAATCATGGTCATTTTCAAGTTAAAATTCAGAACTTACCTAAATCAAAAGCAGCATCATACTGGCCCCTACCAATCATAGCAAGCATCTTCAAGAAATAATGATTGCAGAATGTACCTGGGATACATCAAAGTAATAGTAATGAATGAAGAACTTTCACAATTGATCACAATACAGAATTAGAAGAACTGCAAGATGTAAATTTCTAATAGAAAAAATAACGTGATCACATTAAGAAAATGGTAATTTCCTAACGCATAAAAATTCAGTGCTATTAGGCCATGGATCAAGGCTTAAAATACTGAAAACTATACCAATTCCAAAAGTGTAAATTCGAGGGCATATCGAATCTTTCTTGATCATATTTTTCTTTATCACATCACAAATTTGTCTCTCATCTTCAACAGTTCCATCTGTGACAAGAAAAATTATTGGAACTGAATTTCGAGCACTGGACAGCATCTCTATGGCCTGAAGAGAAAAAGCATTCAGCGTATGCAATTATACCCAATGATAGTGAACAAAAAATTATGATGACCAGCAAAGATTACAAAATAATGAAAAAATATGTGACGAATGGATCATCAGTGAATGAAGTTATGCATCAATTGATATTTGTAGGCTCAGTGCATTATTCTTTGGCTTTCTGCATAATTAATACTCAATGATCTATGTTTAGATTCAACAATGGATGATTAGCACCCGAAGTCTAATTAATCGCAAACAAGTCCCAAAAAACAATACATAGTCTCAGATAAAGGGTTCCAAAGAAAACTGAGTATTCCAAGATACCTGATTCAAGGGTTGCAAAATGTTTGTACCATCCCCAGCAACAAAGTTCATGTTAATCCACTCGATGGCCATTTCAACAGCATCCTTGGAAGCTAATGTCATTGATGTTGAAAATAAATAAGTCTCTCCATTGAAAGCTATAATGCTAAACGAATCATCTGGGTTAAGTTTAGAGAGAGCAGCTGATAATGCATGCTTTGTGTCATCAATCAGCTTTCCTCGCATGCTTCCACTGACATCAACAACAAATATTATATCCTTTCTGAATACCTAGAGATTGAATGGGAACAGAAATGAGAACAAAAAGTGAAATAGTTTCAAAATAAAATAAAACCTGCATTGTATACAGATACTATACCAACCTTCCTGCTCTCAAAATTTCCAGGAGAAAGGTAAATACAGAACATCTCTCTTTGATCAAAATCATGCTCAGATGCAGGTTCCCTAAGAACACGGCCGTTTATATCACTTGAAGAAACCTAAAAATGCATACTGTGCTTATAAGAACACCTTTCAATATCTAAAACATACATGGCATTAACTTGGTCATGAGTCATACAGCATATGAAAATCGAAAGTCATCTTTTGTCCACGAGAGAACATTAGATTCATACAACAAACCCACACTCCCAGCACGGCGGCTCACTTCCTGTGTAATCAGAGAAAAGGATCACATCAAATGGCTATGTGTATAACATTAACTGTGGTGCAGGAAACTTGAACCAAATAGTCACCTTTAGGGGATGGCTTATTCCCTTGCACAGAAGCTCATTTCCTGTACCAGCATTCACGTTTAATTGTATCTTCTCTCTTTTTACCAAATGCTTCCAAGGAGGGTTGACAAAATCAGGAAAGTTAAATGGCACAAGCAAGGAGAATTCACCATTAGAGTGTAACATTTTTTGCGACCAACTCATTTTAATTGATAAAGTTGTACCCCCAACAATCTGTTACAAGCAAGGATTGAAAAGGTGAGACATATCTGAATAAAATGACCAAACCGTATAATCTAGAAATAAGAATATTTAAACTTAGGCAACATGGGCAACGTAGTTACATCTGGTATATCCATGGTAAATATATTAGGTTTGAGAAAGCCTCCATTTGAAGCTTGCACAGCATTTTTCTTGCATTGATCGTCTTCCGTATCAACCAGCTGCGTGGAATATGACTTTGTAGGAACAGTAACCTCAACACCTAGAATTGAACCCTGTTAGCCAAATGATATCAGAACACACAATGTGCGAAATATTATTATAGAGTTACTAAAAAGAAGAAAGAGTTAGTGATTAGGTTGAGAGTTAGTTGAAGGAAGAGACCTGGGGGCCCATGGGAATGGAAAGAAGGCAATGAGAACGGCGGCAACTCATAACGCAATGGAGCCTCCAGGTGGCAGAGAGGGTGATAAAGGCAGTATCGAGAAAACAATCGACGTGAAGGTGGAGTGAATTCATGAGGAGGGGAATTAAGGCGGGAGGGTCGCACCTGCCATGGACGTGAGGCTGGTAGCTAGCAATGTCGGGATTATCGACGATGCCGGGATCAGTGATGACGGCGTAAAGCATGGGGGAGGTAGGAAGATAGGAAATGGAGGATTTGTCCATCGGGATGTGAAGGGTGGGAGGGGCCACAGTCCTGTCCTTCCCGTAGTACAAACGCTTCGACAGCTTCAGGCCATCTTCCACGCCATTCGCGAATGCCTCCGCCATCGCCACAGACAAACTCGATGCCTGAAGCGTTGGGAAGGACCAAGATGAATGAAAAAACAGACTCAACAACAAAACAAACCCGGACTCACTACTTCCTTTCTTGTTTTTTATATTCTCATTTCTTTCTTTGGGACAAAATACGATACTACTAAGAGCGGCCCACTACTTCGCCAATATTTGTTGCACTTGGGCCCTCCTTCGTCCTTTCCCATTTTTGAATGCGCCAACCACGGCAACGGCACAATTGTACATTATAATCTTAATTTATTTTTTTTTCTTAATAATTGAGGGACTAATTTGAAATATTAAGCATACTTAAGGGACTAAAATAGGATTTTGGCCATGTTTTATTTATCCAGTCATGTGCCACGTATTCAATTCAGAAAAAAAAAAATTAACACGTCAACATTTTCCGTCCACATAATTAACCAAGTCAAACTTTAAAGTATAATTGACACCAACGTTTCACATTTGGGGCATAACTGACACAAAACAAACGTTAGGGGTATAATTGAAACTGACCCCAAACGTTAGGGGCACCAAAGTCTTTTGCATTTTTTTGTAATTTTGGTTCCATTTCTTAAATTTTGTCCTAATTAATTCATATTCAATTTACATGACCCATTTGATTATAATGATAGAATCTTCTTCTAATATAAATAATTTAATTCATATATATCAAAATACTTATTAGACTAATCATTTATTGATACAAAATCATTTATATCAAAACAGAATTATATTACCATGATCTCTAACACTTAAATTGTAAAGAGCAAAACTTGATTTAGAGATTTCAGATTTGTGTCATAAAAAATTATTGAAGCTTACATTTATATAGTAAGGCCATCCAATATGAAACCAAGAATATTTACAAATTTGTTTGGATGAATTAAATATTTTTTAGATTATTTTATGATAGAATGTTGTATTCTTGTATTGTACTTAATTTTTTTGGCCGAAATGTGTTGTACTTAATTCAACTTTAATAATCCCATAAAGATTCAAGAATTCTTAAATATATCATTGATTTTTCTTCATATATATATACATATATTTTTTTAAAGAAAAAAAATATATTTTGTTTCTAGTGTTACAAAGTAATTTTATCATAAACATGACTTATAAATAACATTGATAATATTATTGAAAAATACTAATTCAAAACATAATTGACAAAATTCTTAAAATAATATAATACTCTAAAATAAAATTGTATTTTTTCAAAATAAATAAAAACTAACTTATTTTTTCGCATAAATAAATATATAATGATATAGCATTATATATATATGGCAAAAAAACTATTTTGGTCTCTAATGTTTACCCAAAGTTCAATTTTGGTCTCCTAATTTTTGTTTTGTTTTATTTTGGTCATTAATGTTTCCTAAAAGTTTCGCAATTCGTCCTTAACTATTGAATATGGTCATATATCTCTCGTTTTAAACCCGAACGCGATGAAATCAGAGCTACGTGTTAAAATTTAATGAGTTGTTTCTTTACCCCAGTTGGAGTCATCAACAAACGAGGTCAAATAGAGAAATTGAGCTTGAAAATGAGTCACTTGTTTCATGAATTTGGTTATAGCTCTCTCGTTTCGAGTTCAAATACAACAAAATTGGAGCTACAAATTAGTCTTGATAAATCATTTTTCTTTTTAGTTGAGATCGTTGGCAAACAAGGTCAAATAGTACTCTGAAAGTAAGTTTGGTCGAAACACCAATATTAGTTTTCAAAATATTATTTGGCATTGTTTGTCAACGGTCCCAACTACACAGAAAAATAATTCGTTAAAAGTAACCTGTAACTCTAATTCTGTTACATTTAGACTTAAAACAAGAGAGATATGACTAAATTCATAAAATAAGTGGTCCATTTTTTGGCCCACTTTTCATACCCAATTTGACATTGTTTGTTAATGACTTTAACTATGCAAAGAAAAAACTTATCAAATTTAACTCGTAGCTCTGATTTCATCGTATTCAGGTTTGAGACAAGATAGATATGACTATATTCAATAGTTTTGGATCAATTATAAAATATTTAAAAAACATTAAGAACCAAAATAAAACAAAAAAATATTCAAGACTAAAACAGAACTTTTGGTAATATTAGAAACCAAAATAAGATTTTGGCCATATATAGTGTGAGGCATTTGCTCGCATGCACTAGTATATAAATATATATAATAGAAGTAGTTAAGTTATAAGGGTAGATCAGTCAATCAATTAATTAGAACAAAATAATCTTATATCCTAGGATTAGAGTAATCTCAACCCTTTAAGTTAAATTAAAAATTTTATAGGATTAAATCTTTTTCGAGAATATTATATTCTCATAACTTTTTTTTTCTTCGTGTACCATACACTCTTTGTCTCTTTTTAAATATATTGTGAAAGAGATGTGTTATACACTTATACTCATAGTTATATGTAACATTCCATGGACCCTATGGAAATTATACAAGATGATTATGACTCATCACTTACTTTAACAATTAATTAAATGAAAATTACTAGTTAACACTAAAATTGAAATGAGATTGCTATTTTTGTTTGAATCATATTATTTTAAATTTGAAAGAAAAGAATAGAAAAGTGAGTTAGTTATATTTATTACAAAAAAGTCAAATAGTAGAGTGAGGCCGCATTTCCCTCTAACCAACGCATCCTCCTTCATCCCAACCTTAGAAAATATTTTGTTTGTTTTTGCTTGCTTCCTTTTCCCCTTCCCTTCCCTTCTCTCCCCTCCTTCTCCAATTCCAAAGCCATTGTAAATTGTAAATTGTATTTGTATTCTTCTCTTCTTTCTCCTTTCCACTTTTGATTCCAATGTAAAAATCTTTTCTTTTTCTTCCCCCATTCATCCTCTTTCTCAATAATTTGAATCCCCATCTCCCATCCAATTGATTCCGTTTCATTTCCATACATGATACGCTTTCAACCACTTTTCACTCCCATTTCTTCCCTCCTGCTTCTTTCCTTTTTCTTCCTGCGCAACAATTTTCTCACTCTTTCATGGACCTCTGGCCTTAAGCTGATTCGTCGCAAGATGTCTCAGCTTCATATCACTTCCTCCAATTACACTTCTCTCCTTGATCACCCGATTTCCATGAATGACCCTAAGTTTTGCAATGGCTTGTTTGCACACGAGGGTTACGCCAACCATTGC
The DNA here is from genome assembly GCA_003254925.1 of Chamaecrista fasciculata. Taxonomy (NCBI): domain Eukaryota; kingdom Viridiplantae; phylum Streptophyta; class Magnoliopsida; order Fabales; family Fabaceae; genus Chamaecrista; species Chamaecrista fasciculata. The sequence goes on along the minus strand of QANZ01041219.1, from coordinate 28,438 downwards.
GAATACTTGGTTGCCAAACCCCAGTGTAATACAGGAGGGCTTTTCGATTACTTTGCATTCTTATATTGTGATTGTAGCAATTTTAACTTTCTGGGATATGCCGTTTTGTTTCTATGGTTGGCTGCTCTCTTGTATCTTCTTGGTAATACTGCTGCCGACTACTTCTGTTGTTCTTTAGAGAAGCTTTCTAGTCTCTTGAATTTGCCATCCACTGTTGCAGGAGTTTCTCTGCTCCCTCTTGGGAATGGAGCTCCTGATGTGTTTGCAAGCATTGCTGCTTTTATGCGTGATGATGCAGGCAATGTAGGTCTCAATACTGTGTTGGGTGGAGCCCTTTTTGTTACCTGTATTGTTGTTGGAGCTATCTCTCTTTCTATTTCAGATAGGAGAGTTCAGGCCGAGATTGACAGAAAATGCTTTGTTAGAGACATATGTTTTTTCATTTTCACTCTCATGTCTCTGGCAACCATTCTAGCTGTTGGTGAGGTAACTATTTGGGGTGCTGTAGCATTCATTTCAATCTATCCGGTTTATGCATTTGCTGTTGCTGCTAATGAGGTGTTAAGGAAACATGCTCAGAAATTCAAGTTGGATGTTATAACGCCTCTGCTTCCTGAGAGGGCAAGTGTGTTTTCTCTTCTAAGTGAAGAGGATGAATCCATGTGTTGCAGCTGCCCCGTGCCTGAGTCTTCGTCTGAAAGTGAAGTGCCACATCTTGAAAATAAATTGCCTCGGTGGGTTTGGGGTACAAATGTCGCCATTTATTCGAACCACAGCCCCAAGGACAGTTCAGAGGGCCTCAAGTTTGTGTCAAGCTGGAATGGTGAAGAAGCAGAGGATGAATACTCTTACTACTCTTATTACAGACTCTTGTCACTGCTGGAAATGCCATTAACACTTCCAAGAAGATTAACAATACCCATTGTAGACGAGGAGCGATGGTCGAAAAGTTATGCTGTTGCAAGTGCTTCATTAGCACCCATTTTTGTTACATTTTTATGGAATGCCCGATATGACATGACTAGCTCTAGTACTACACTTGTTTATGTGATTGGTATTGCCATAGGAGTTGTTCTTGGTGTTGTTGCATTTCTGTGTACCACACCTGATCAACCACCCCAGAAGTTTGTATTTCCATGGGTTTTGGGTGGATTTGTGATGAGCATAGTGTGGTTCTACATCATTGCAACAGAGCTTGTTGATTTGCTGCTTGCGTTGGGTATTATATTTGGAATAAACCCATCAGTTCTTGGATTAACAGTATTAGCGTGGGGGAATTCCATGGGTGATCTGATGTCAAATGTAGCACTGGCAATGAATGGGGAGAATGGGTTGCAGATTGCCATGTCCGGATGCTACGCTGCTCCTATGTTCAACACACTTACTGGGCTGGGGATTCCATTGCTGCTTGGAGCTTGGTCAAATACACCAGGCTCATATATAGTTCCCAAAGACGGTACCTTATTTTATACCATTGGTTTTTTATTTGTAGCCCTTATGTGGTCACTTGTGATGGTACCCAGAAACAATATGTGTCCCAACAAGACCTTAGGATTTGGCCTCATTTTCATCTACTTAATTTTCCTCTCCTTTAGGGTCAGCACATCTATGGATGTTGTAACTTAGACAGCTGTATATAAGGTCATGGAGTTCGGGTTCAATTAGATAGGAGTACTATTTTAGACAGTACAAGTTTTTCATAATCAAGTAATCAAATGCTAGTGATATATACAACAACTTGCATGTCAAATAACAAAAGATTCATTTGTTTTTGCTTAATTTACTTTGTTTTTATTTCAGTTTATATATATATGTGCCTTCATTGTCTTGACTTGCTAATGTGTGAGGTTTCCAAGAGCAGCATGAGTAGAATAAGTATTAGGTAGTGAGACTTGATAAGCTTTAACAATAACCAAGAGAGGGGATTATATAAACTATAAAGCAAATGAGAGTAATCTGTTTTGTTTTTTATAAGATTTTATAGTGGCGAGTAAGTTTATATGCTGGTAGTTGCTGGAAGCCTTCACGTAGGCTGGATTTGTTGGTTGTTCGTGACAATGATGAAACAGCACATAGTAGTATACTCACAATCAGACATACGCTTAAATAAAACACGTACTTGTTCTGGCTGCTCATCCACACAAGAGAAGGTAAATGGTGCCTTTGGTCTCTATTATAAAACTAAAAGCATAAGCTAACTATATAAAGATTCTCTCTTTAAAAGCATAAGTTAACAACATTCAAGATTCAACTACTGGTTTTCATCAAAAAAGAAAAAAGAAAGATTCAACTACTGGCTGGCTCATAAAACGTTTGAAAGAATGCTTTCATTCAACTCTGACACGAAAGTGTGACCATATACCAATTATAAGCTAATGAAACTAAAAGAATTTTCTTTATATATATATATATATATATATAAGGCAATTGAACAGGGAGAGCTAATTATAGCATTCAATTAGAGACAACCAAATATCATTATTCATGATCACAGAAAATGAGCAGAGAGGGAAATATTTAGTTTCCCTTTTATACATGGTAATTTCTGATTCTTTGAAGAAGAGATAGTTCACAAAGTGAAATAGAAAAGAGAAAAGAAGGGACAGGGATAAAAATTAAATACGGTTTAGTCTTCCCAAATTCCATGAGAACTTCATATATCAAAATTCCAGATAATCAAATTAAATTCCGTAACTTTGACATTGTATAGTTGGCCATCACAGTGTTGCTCCAGAACTCCTAGATTCCCATTTGGCAATATAATGATCTATTCGATCTTGTATAGGACATAAGAAAAGAGAAAGGCCCTTTGTGTGATGCTAATTGCTATATATAACAACGAGTGGGTTGAGCATATGCATATATGTGGTCAAGGATGAGTGGATTCGCGATATATGTTGTCAAGAATGGCAATGACTCCAAAGACAATAACATGATGTATTCCTGGTTTCACAACCACATGGTATAGATCCTTGTTTTCCATCAATTCCTCTACTTCCTTCTTCACCCCGACCTGTATGTATATAGCATCAAGTTTGATATCTTAATTATTTTAATTATATATATATATATAGTACATATATATGATTTGTGTGGGGTGCTCTGGTTAGTTAATTTACAGAAATTAATAATAATTAAGAATCTTGTCTGGCTTACGTACCTGGGCTACTAGGTTGCCCCTAGAATCAACTATGGTGCAAGTCTTATCAGGAAAATAACCTCTAACCTCAAAGTCCCAAGCTTCCTCACTGATAGTCCTTGGTTCAGTGCAAATTCTGATTCTAGTGTTCTTTACCAGACACGATTTTTTGGGTTCTTTTAAGCTGAAAACAAGCTTCTTCGTCTGTGATCCTTCGTACCCTTTCCACTTCCTGTAATTGCTCATCGCCCCAACCATCCCTCCCTGCATCCATATCGATATAGTTAATATATATATATAGTTAGTTAGTAGTAACTAATTAATTACGTACCTTTGGACGCACAAGAAGCAGCAAGGGTTTTCCATTGTCATCTGTGAGAATTAAATGTGGCTTAGTGCCACGGACTCCAAAACCATAGCCATCAACTCTAAAAACAACCTTGTGGGTACTCGAATCTGTCACTACAAATCCCCCTCCATTCACCACAGCTGGCCTTCTCCTAACCACAAGCACCCTCTCACTCTCACTAGGCACCATCGATCTTCTTCAATTATATTCTCTCCTTGCTTTCCTTTCATTTAATTCATTAATGAAACCTACCATACTATTTATACAAATGGTTTTCTCTGTTTTTTTGTTTGTTTCACCCTTGCTTCTCTTGAAGGTTTTTTGCTAGCATGCAAGAATTTAATCTATTTAATAAGAGCTTGCTTGTGGAACACAACCAAATTTGGATTCATTATATATTTATAAATGTTGATATTTCATTTCATATATAACGTGCGAACGTGGATTTGATATATAATACAATATTATTAGAAAAGTTAGATTGGAGTTGAAACTTGAGAGGACGAAGCCTAATGCTTTCGTTCGGGAAATTAGGCTCAAGTATAGAAATGATATAAGCTTAAGCTGTCAATTTGTTTATCTTGTTACAAGTAGTGGAAGCATACCTTAAAATACTGAGAATTTTAGACAAAGCCGTGCATTGCATATTGTTGGTGACACGTGGTGCCCAATGTATGGGCCAACATGGAAGTAACGGAGACGTGAGTAGGTACGGCGTAACAAAGCCACACACATATATATATATATAGTGATAGTCATACACGAATCAAAGGGAAGAAGAAGATAAAGATTAGTTAACTAGATTATATTAGATGACATTGACATGTGAGCTTGAGAAAGATGATGAGGCTGAGGCCTGAAACTACAGGTAATATATATCCATATCATTAATATTCATTTCCTTAATTACTTGCTTGCTTTAACGTAACGTGTTTGAAATGAAATGAAATCACCCTCAGTCTCCAGACTCCAGGTCATGAATATTACCAGTTATTAGGAAGATGATGAGATAGCCGTACGGAAAGATTATAAGGTTCCGTACATGAAAGGGTGTATAAGTATTGCCTTTCTTCTATCTCCCTCCTCCCTTGAGTTTTTTAGAGTGAATCTATTCAAGTATTGATCTTGTGAAATATATAAATTATGGAATTTCAATCATTCATTATTCTTAATTTGTCCCAAATTATATTAATGGATGATGACAAACATTACATATATACTTCACATAGTTTAACAAATTCACCCCCTTAATTTTCATGCCTCCTAACTCTACGGTCATGTCTTGTGTTACGTACAATATAATGTTGACGCGGCCCATAATTAATTATTGGAATTGAAGGAGAATGAATGTGTGCTCAAGTTTACCACAGAATGATGTGTATGTGGAATCAATTGATGTTTTATTTTGTAAAATCAATTGGCTTTCATAACTGTCTTTTATTATCGTCAATATTATGGAATTGTTTTTTCTTATGCCATGTGGAATGTAATGATTCATTTTGTAAGATTGGTGCGGATCCCTCAAGGTAAACAGAAGAAAACAAATCCGTCATCGGAATCGTGGGCAATAGATTTGGATTGTCACATCTAGGTGCTTCTTTGAATTTCCGATAAGCTAGAAAAGACGAGTAAATGATATGCATAATCACACGAGAGCAAAACCGAATTTCACCAAAGACAGTCTCAAGTTAAATGGTATAACATTACAATATGGGTCATATTGCTCATATGATAATACAGACATTAGAACTTCTTCGGTGTCAAAGTCAAAAGGATTCTTTTCTTTCTCTAAGACATTAAGGAAAGATAATATAGCTTCCGCAACGCTGTGAATATTCAAGCTCCCATAAAATACTACTGCAAACATAGGACAGACGATGAGCGGAGCTCAACCAGTTGAACGTTCTAGTGACCATATTTCTGAAACTCCCACTCACTGTTATCTGTAGCAGCAGAGACACCAAGAACGTTAGAAAAGCACTCAAATCCATTTGAGTCCCAACAGAAAAAACAATGAAGAGGATTAAGCACACATACCTAGAGGACAAACTTGACGAGTCTTCAGCCATCGGCTAATGCAGTGGAAGTGAAAAGCATGGTTACAAACCCCTACAAAAATAAAAGGCAAAAGAAACAGCTTTGAAAAAGTTATTTGGAATTAATACAAAAGGAATGTGTTTATTTGGAATGATAATTAAAAAGAATTGTCACAATAATCACACCAACAGCAACAGAAACAGTTATTCTCATCCTATTAAGGCATTTACATTCAATATCATATCCAGAAAGATAGTTATGCTTCTATATTAGCATTGGAGTTATCGTAAATGAACATATATATACCACACAAGATTGAAACTCACAATCCTACCCATAAACCTTTTTGTTCTTCAAGGAGGGCATTTCAATAACTATCATAGAGGATCAATGGTAAGACAATCGGAACACTAACATTGAATAATGGTGAACAAAATGAGTTCTGAAAGCACAGGTTCAAGTATCAGGTGCCCAAACTAACAAAAAGAAAAGCTATGAAGCCATAGAGGAAAACTTTGCCTAGGAGTGTGTAAAGATTCATAAGAAAAGTCATTAAAAATATTACCAAAAACATTGTTGGATGAAAAGTAAATAATAAACTGAATTTCAATTATTTTATAATCAAGAAAAATCTTCATAGGTTTCACACGGAGAAAAATCACAGTGATGGTTATTCGCACCCCCTATCAAAGTTAATGTATATAAGAAAGTGAAAATGTAAATATGTTGTGGTTCATCTTTGCGTGTTTTAACTTTTCACAAGCTCTAGTAATATAAATGAATTTAAGCAGATATTGAAATTCTACGGCTTGGATCAGCGGTAAGTACGCTTGCCGTGGGGTCTGAGGTCGTAGGTTCGAATCAGCCTCTCTGCTAAAAAGCAGGGATAAGGCTACCTAGTATAGTCCCTTCTCCAACACCCCCACCAAGTGGGGACTCGAACTGGGTTGGCCCTTGTCTACCAATGAGACCAGAGGTTACAAAGTCCTGAACAAATCCCATTTACAACATTCCATATACTAAAATTTAGTGCGATGATCACAATCGACATCCAGAGAAAACAGAGTAACTTGTCTACTTGGGCTGAAGAATAACAACTATCATAGTTAAACATACACAATATCAGACAGGCTAAATCATGAAACAGTTAGCAAATAAGACGATTGAAACCTAAAGTTATCACTCTTTGCACTAAATTGATGATCAATAGAGGATAGCAAGGAGATAGAAAAAGAAAATAAGAAAAACGATCGAATAGAATGTATTGAATTCGTGCTGGAGTTAATTTGCGTGGTTTTAGAACATACCCCAAGCTACAGTGCATTCCTCGCTAGTGGCGCTAGCCTGGTTGGCCTGGCACTCGATGCCTACGCATCACAGGAAAGTTTTACACTTTGAGAGTCCAATCAAACTCGAAAGCAAAAAAAGGAGAAGTAAAAAAATACTTACAGAGATCCATGATATGGTTTCGGCAAATAGCACAATTATCAACAACAATATCTGAAATAGGAAATCAATCAGGGAATGAATAGCGTAAATAAGAAAGGTCAAAAAAATTAGGGTTAGGGATTAGAGTCTTAGAGAAGAGGTAGGGTACCCCAAGCCCAGAGAGCAACAGCATTCCACTTCTTAATCTCGAAGCGCTTGGGCTTCTTGGAAGAAGGGCCAGCACTGCTCGAGGGCTCGCCGGCTTGCACCATCGGGACATCGGTATCCATAGCAGCCATGCCTTTCCTTCCCAAAGCTAACAATAACTCTGATTCCAACCCTTTCGTCTTCGTCTACACACACTATCGCCAGGATTCAATAAATAATTATTATAATTTTGTATTTTTTTATTTTATAATTATTTTTTAAAATACATCTTATGTCTTTTCTTTTTTGTTTTATCATATTCATTATTTTTTAAAAGATTACAAATTACAAATATAGTAGTCTTTATTTCGAATTCAAACTACCAAATGATTTAAAAATCAATTGGACACCCACTTAGATGAGTTAAAATTTTTTTTTTGATACACATTAGATGAGTTTAAATTAAAATGATCTAAATAAAGTCTTTCTAATTCTTTGAATATATTAATTATCTTTTAATTATATGAACTATTTTAATATATTTTAATTCTCTCAATTATTTTGAATTATATTTTAAAATTATCTTAATATATTTTAATTATTTTGAATTTTTTATTTAAATTACCTTTTAATTATTTCGATTATTTTAATTATATTATATTATCAATTTTATTATAATTTAGTTTTAAATTTAACTTAAGATATATTTTAGTTTTAATTTTGAATTATATGGATGAGGCAAGGCAACATAGATAAAATATTATAAATGTTGAATGACATTTCTTCGAGCAGATGATGTGTTCTTTGGGATTTGACTCTAAATGGATCCAGTTGATCATGGGGTGTATCAGATCGGTCTCCTTTGCAGTTTCAGTTAATGATAAAGATACTGATAAATTTATACCAGGTAGAGGACAGACAAGGTGATCATTTGTCACCCTATCTTTTTCTTATTTGTTCTGAAGGTTTTAGCTCTCTCTTACAACAGGCAGAAGAAAATAACCATATCAGAGGTGTTAGAGTTGCTAATACAGCCCCAAGAATCAATCATTTGTTCTTTGCAGATGATAGCCTTCTCTTTTGTGGAGCGAATGTTGTTAATGCAAACCATCTCATGCATATTCTTGATATCTATGAGAGGTGTTCTGGTCAGAAGATAAATAGAGATAAGTCTGCTATCTTACTATCTACTTTACACTTAATACTGAGAGTGTTGTGAAGAGTAGTATCACCAATATCCTTCAGATTCGCATTGTCGCTTTAAGTGAAAGATACTTGGGTCTTCCAACCCAAGTGGGCAGAAACAAGAATGATTCCTTTAAATCCATTACAGATCGAGTATGGAAAAGAATTAGTGGATGGAAAAGCAAGCTCCTTACAAAGGCAGGTAGGGAAATCCTCTTGAAGGCGGTAGCTCAAAGCATTCCTAATTATTCAATGAGCTGTTTTTTACTCTCGAATAACCTCTTACACCACATTAGTATGCTCATGGCAAAGTTTTGGTGGGGAAATGATGGTGATAACCCCAAGATTCATTGGTTGAAGTGGGAGAAGATGACGAAGCCGAAATGTATTGGGGGCATGGGATTTAAAGACCTTCATCACTTCAATCTGGCTCTTTTAGCAAAGCAAGGATGGAGGTTGGCTTCCAAACCAAACTCTCTAGTTAGTAAAATTCTGAAAGCTCGTTATTACCGTCATTCTGATTTTATGGAAGCCAAATTGGGTCATAGACCTAGCCTTACCTGGAGAAGCATTGTGGCAGGTATGGATATCCTCAAATTGGGGATGAGGAGGCGTGTTGGGGATGGGGTTTCAATCAAAATTAATGATGATAACTAGATCCCAGGTTTTTCTTCTCCTGCGAATTTTTCTATTGAATCTAAAATTCATGTGGATTCCAAAGTATGCGAGTTGATTGATCCCAATAGTTTTAGATGGAGAAGATTTCTCATTTTCTCTATCTTCAATGATACTATTGCAAATGCTATTTGTGATATTCCCCTACCTGTTAATCCCCGCCCTGATTCATGGTTCTGGTCTATGTCGTTTAATGGTCATTATACTGTGAAAAGTGGTTATAAGGTTTTTAGAGAGATGAATGGTTTTGTTACTGTTGATGTTTTGAATTATAACTCTTCCTCTTACTGTTTGGATGACTTTGGGCCTGTCTGGAATGCTGTGTGGAAAAATGATCTTCCCCCAAAACACAAAGTTTTTCTTTGGAGATGTTGTAGAAATATTCTTCCCACTTTTGAGGCCCTCAATCAAAGGGGGATGGATGTTGAGGATACTTGCCCCTCTTGCCATGAGGATCCTGAGAGTTGCCTTCATGCTTTGCTTTCTTGCAAATTAATTCATTCTCTTTGGATTGCTTCTGGTTTACCTTTTGTTCAGGAGTTTGATCATGATATGCCCTTCATTAATTGGCTGGCAATTGCTCTAACTTGGTGGAGCAAAACTGATTTTAATTTCTTTGCAATTATATTGTATAAGATGTGGGAGAGAAGAAATAACATCCTCCATGACCCAAATTTTAGAGCAGCGACAGGTTCCACTTTGATCGAGTCATGTAAAAGACTCAATGATGAATTGGCTGTGAATCCATTGAGTAATGTACATTCTGATATCAACGCTTCAGCTTGGGAACCTCCCCCAAGAGGTTATTTCAAGGTGAATTTTGATGGCGCTATTCTTGAGGACGGATCAGGGGGCCTTGGATGCATAATCAGAGATCATCGTGGGGCTATGTTAGGTGTTGTTTCAAAGAGAATTTCTGCTAACATTCCACCAGATCAGGTGGAAGCAATGGCAGGTATTCTTGGTGCAAATATGGCTCTCCGTTTCAGGTGTAAGAAGATCATTCTTGAGGGTGATTCTTTGAAGGTTTGTTCCTATCCACATGCAACTGTCAGAGATCTCTTAAACTTTGATTCTATTATGAACAATCTTTTCTTTATTAGTCATCAATTTGATTTTTTTGATTTAGTTTGGAAAAGAAGATGTTGTAATAAGGCAGCTCATACGCTTGCCAAGTCTCTTTGTCCTATTTATGGTTTACAAGATTGGCTTGATAGCCCTCCTGATGCTCTTGTTGCTATTCTTATAGTCGATTCTTCTCATTAATGAAATTGGTAGCATTTCCATCAAAAAAAAAAAAGAAAACATCAAGATCTTATTTAAATTAAAAGAGATATAAATTAGGTCGAATCGTAAAATTAGATCGAAGATCATAAGATCTTGCAACTTTCAAAAAGAATATATATATATATATATATAAAGTAACATAATATATCTTAAATATCTATACATAAAGTTTATTCATAAAAATAAATAACTAATATTCATGTATAATATATTGAATATAGAAAACACATATATCTAATATTAGATTCATCCATATAATTAAAAGGTCATCAAAATCAAGAGTTTAGGTAATTCATATTCATATTAACTATTAGATTTTTAAATCGAGATCTTAACAACATATCATTATTAACTATTAGATATTAATTCATATTCATAATTAATAACTACAAAGAAATTCTAGAGTCCTTTCTTAATTATATAATAAAATTATTATATTTTCTAATTATATATATATTTTTAAATATATATAAGTTATTATTTGAATTATTTTCATTTTTTCGTAAAAAAATTACTTTCATTTTTTGGTTTCTCAATGTATCTCCAGCCCGACAGGTCAAGGACTAATCCTTCGCGGATCGGTACTTCATTTAAGGGTCTATCGTTGGCCAATTGGTTGCTGCATACACAAGGCGAGATTCGAATTTCCGACCTTATTTAAGCGACGTAGTGAGCTCGACCACCCGACCAACTTTACTTGAATTTTTTTGGTACTCATTTATGTTTTATATTTTATTAATATATAATTAAAAAAAAATAGATAATGTTGTCAGATTTAGCNTTTATATATATAAATATAAATCAATTAAAATATATTCTATAAAATATGTAAATGTAATACATATATGTAATTATGTAAATTTTAAAATCAAAATATCTTATTTATAAAGAACTAATAGTATAAATACATAAGAAAACATACAAAATTTATATAAAAATATATAAATATTTATAAAAAATAAATTAAAAAATAAAAAATTATATGCGGGCTCGCGGGTTGGGTTGAGTTGAAAAACTCCAAACCCGCAACCCAACCCACAAGTGTGCGGGTTAAGAATTTTGAACCCAAACCAACCCGCGAACCCGAACCAACCCAACCCATAACTGCGGGTTGGGTTGATTTCTGCAGGCTCGCGGGTTGGTTTGCTGACCCCTAGGCCCCATGGAGCTCTAAAAATCACAATTTTCTTCATCCACGATTCAGGCAATCCCAATTCATTCTTTCTCGGAATCCGAGCTCAACCTAGCTCCCCATTAGCCATATAGTTATACCAGAATTAACATTTCTCTTTCAACCACTGCAACTGACATTCGAGTAAATTGTTGGACACTGATATTTGACGAAGTGGGGCAGAAAACGGTCTTTCCGTATTAAGATAAGCAAAAATGTGATAAATACAAGAAAGCGATGGAACCAAGTTGTAGACGTTGGTTGATAAATTGAATGGAGAGCACCATAATCACAATTTATTACGTCTCATGTTCGATTATACACTATGCTTTCGCTAGGCATTTATACAGCAGCGATTAGAAAGGATCATTCAAATTTCCCACTGAATATTTATTTTGTACACAAACTAGCAAGTATCATTATCATAGAACAACGCTTAAAGGTGGACAAGAAAAAAGACTACAATCTGAATCGTGAAGCAAGACATGCGAAGCGGTAGTCACCAGGGCAGCCTCCCAGCTACCTCATCAGAAAACAACCTTAAGCCACGACGGGATAAGATGCACAAGTAGCAATCCCTACAATTTTAAGCGAGTTTAACACAGAAATTAGCAAAAACCAGTAGCGCAAGTTAATTCATCTCAGCTACATATAGAATATACAGGCTCAACCAAGTTATCATTTTATAACTAAATGCCATGAGTTATAACTAGCAAGACCAATTATCGTAACCAGTGAACAGGATAGGTCCCTTTAACTTTTGGTATGTATACATGTGGTATCTATTCATATGTTTAGAGGTTGGGACCTCGTTTAAGGATGAGGTCCTTCAGAGTTCAGAAACTTACCACACATGTTCTTCCCCAATTCCATCTTGAAGTAGCCATGGTCACCCCAGTTCTCTCCCCAGGAGTTTTTGATAAGCCAATATGGGACACCATCTTCGACTCCATACCCAACTGCAAGAACAGCATGGTTCACATCCTGCCAGGTAAATACAGGTTTCGGCAAAGAAGGTCCGGTCAGCTCCTTTTGTCACAAATTAACATCACAGTGCACATGCATGTAACTCATCTATATTATATTACTTTATACATATATATATATTTGATTCACGATCTAAGATCTATCTTATGGTTTTTTCGATGTTAAGTAAAATCTAAATCTTAGACAACATTGAAATAAACTAAACTTTTGGCTATACCTTGGCCTGAAAATTGCATTATAGACACTACTGAATAGGATTTATTCTCTTATTTCTCAAGTAGAACTCACCAACGGGGTGCTGCCGCAAGTGTCGCTAGTGTAAACTCCTTTCTTGTAGAATCGGAAACCAGTCACCACCTGAAACGCCACACTAACTGGCCGAACAAAGGCAACTGCATGCTTTAATTCATCCTCAGCACCCTACACCCAAGACATCAGAGAACAATTACAAAATCTTGAATAGGAGTGACTAGTGAGCCCAAATTAGATCTCATTCTGCCACGTCTGTCCTGAATTAACATCTATGCTATAATTATCAACGTACCCAAGTGGGCAAGTAGAAAAAATGCCAGCTTATTAAAAAAAATAATAAAAAATATGTCCGTTTAATTACCTCGGTTATGTTAACGGAGTCATGGACTTGAATAGCAACGTTTTCAGCTGAGAATTTGCAGACTTCATTCTTTCCTGTGTAAGGATATGCTTTCTCCGTCTCAAGTCCACCATTATATTTAATGTACTCAAACGCTTGGGATGGCAGCCCACCGTGGCATCCGAAGTTATTGAAAGCTCCTGCGCAATCCACTAGCTGTTGCTCAGAAAGAGAGATATTCTTTCCAAATGCCTGTGCATAAGCTGCCTCCAGAGCTCCAGTGGTGCTGCAGGTGGTAGATATTATGGTAAGAACTATGATAACAGATATCGCAGAATGCCTTAGTGGCTCAATCATTCAAAATTTCTCAGAATAAAAATAACCTGAACGTCCAGCAGGATCCGCAATGGCCTTGGTCCTTAACTGGGCTGACTATACCTTCTTTTCTCCAGTCTTTCTGCATGCAGAACAGCCAAAGGGAAATAAAAATCTTCACGATTCAACAGGCAGCTAGATTCCAATATTGATCGAATAGTAGATATAAAATATCTAGCAATTGTTCACTATCGCAAATAGCCAATACAAGGAGGTTAACAGTAAAAAGGCCCCGTCGAGGCCATCTGACCATCGCAATACTAAACAAACAAGTTTAATGAAGGGTTAAATAGCGACTATGAGTACCTACCAAGTGTTCGTATTTGGGCCATAATGATGATTGATTGGTTGATTAATTAATTATACATGGAGTAATGCAATTAAAGTATAATTGTAGAGTATGATTTGAGAGAATAATGACGACATATTGATATTTAGCGAGTGAATGTTACATACCTTGGGAGGAAGAATGGCATTAGTAAGTTTGTGGTTGCCCTTTGCAGTGGCAGAGCAGTTTTGAGGAGCGCCTAGTCTGTGGTTTTTGAACTCTTCCCATGTCCAATCAGCAAATTCTGTTGGATAAGAAAGAAAGAGGTCATTGAAAAATTGAGTATGTATGTATCCCTATGGTATTTGGGAGGGTTTGACTAATTAAGGAGATGGAGAAAAGGGAAAGAGGAGATACGATTAACAGCAAGAGTGTAGGAGAAGCGTTGTTTGTTAACGGATCGAATGAAATTGAGATTGTGGGAGAAGATCTGGAATCGGGAGATGATGTCGTGGACAGAGTGGTAGCGCTTGCGATACCTGAAGGAAAAAGCATAAACAGGGGGAATGAAATTGGAAAAAAAGGGGAGTGATGAGTGAGGAAAGTACCTGTGGGCGAAGCGGGCGAAGGAGATAGCGTGGGGGGTAGGGCCGAGGAGTTGAAGGAGCTGAGCTTCCAAATCACTACGAGCGATGGTGTCTGCTGAGTCTGATACCATACGGATGGGATTGGAGTCTTCGAAGCTGGATGTGATTGTGGCCAAGAACAGCACGATGAGCGTACACGACACTAGTGACCACCGCCCCATCTCTCTCTTCAGTCTTCACTCACTCTTTCCACTCTTCCACAACTATGTTAAGGTCGTCTTCCTCTCTACTCTTCTTTAACTATATATTTCTCATTCTTTCCTTTTCCTATTTGTGTATTCTTATTATTGGTGCACTCCACTCCATGATGGGGATTGGCTATCTCCTAAGCGCCAAATGACTAAATTATCCTCCACCCACGTCACTTTTGAAAATCGGGTGCAATATCCAAACAAAATTAATTTCTACCCGCTTCTCCTATACTTACGTAACCAATGACGTACTTGTTTATCCAATTATATATGCATCTCTTCTTCTTTCACTTGCGTTCTACAATTGTTGCAACTTGCTCTATTCTTTCAATCTCATCTTGTCTAATTGTTTTGGCCCAAACAAAAAAAAAAAATTGATCTTGTGAAATTGTTACTCTACGATACAATGGATGAGAGGAAAGTTCAGCCCTTATATTATCTCCTGCAATGTTTGGTTGAGCTTTGTCAATACAAACTCTCATCACCCTCTTCAATTTTGTTAATTATTGTACTAAAAAATTTAAATTATGACATCTATTATCTATTATATATTTAAAATAAACAAAAAATATTGACAAATTATATGATTTTTTTAACTATAATTATTATAATTGAACATGTTAAATATTTAAATGATATTAACTGATGAATCCTTATTTTATATGCTCTTTAGGGAGATACTAATTGATTTTGTGAGATTTCAATTGCATACTTATCTCCTTGTTATTTAATTTGGAGTTTGTTTTGAGTTTCATATTATCTTACCTCCAGATAAAGCATAANGGTCCTAAATATTTTATTTATTTTAGATGAGTCTTACATATTTGTATAATTTCTCAAATTGGTCCCAAACTTACTCTTTTATCAATATAAAAATTTAATATAATCTTCAACTTTAAATCAATTCAAATGTTACATGCATAAGCCCCTAGTATATTATATGTAAGGGTGATTTTGGTTGGTTAAAAATAATTAAATTAAAATTAAAAAAAATAAGAAATAACCATGTGAAACTTGATAATTAACTAACTATATAGATAATGGGAAAGAGAAAGTAGTAAATGGGATTTAAGAAAGTGAAAACTTATTATTTGGTCTTTTAATTTTCATATTTCTAACGATTTAGTCCTTAAATAATAGAAATATACTATTTAGTCACTGAATAACTACAAATGTCAAATCAAACGTTATATACATATATATTTCAACGGGCACGGAAAGCCCCTAGAATATATATATATTTGTCATGTCATTTAATGTAATTTTATGAATTTGGCGTGTCAGTGGGTTTGTGTCATGTCCAATATCTATGTCAGTGTCCATACTTCATATTCACTATCCATCCGGCTCAATTTAGTATTGAAAATCATAACAATTAGTTAATGTTAATTCATTAATTATTTTTATTTTGAATATTGTCGAAAAAAAACTTGTGCTATTAATTATTTTGCTAAGCTGATTATTTAGTTTAAAGGTCCTTTTAAGGACACATGTTAAGGTTTTTTTTTGATTGGTCAAGTGAGTTTTCAAACTTTAAAAATTATCTTTTAAATGAATTTTCGTAGATTTCAAAATATGAGATGTTCTACTAACCAATCAGAAGAAACCTTAAAATGTGTCATAAGAGCACATGTTAGATAAATTCTTAGTTTAATTAGAGATGATCATGAGTAAGATATAGATAGGATATGATGATCTCTAGATCTAGACCCAGATCCGGATATGAGCAACTATTAAAATCCATCTCCATCTTCACCTGTCAAATAATCTAATCTCCATACTTGAATCTGCACCCAATTTTTTTTTGAATAAATTATTTTTTATTAATATAAAACTTATTTTATCAACTTTTTCATATACAACAACTAAAATTTTTTTTAAAAAAAGTAATCATAAATAGGAATGTCTTATTAGAATAGTTCAATATTAATGAAATATTTAATATTTTATCAACATAAAGTTTTAAAGATTATATTTTATATATATAAAAAAACATTTATTATTATTAAATGGGTATGAATAAAATACGGATAGGGTATCATCGTATCCCGAATCCGTAGAGATTGGACTTAGATTTAGGCCCAAATACATAGAATTAAATTTTATGATTCTTATTGAATGTGAATATTTTGATATTCATCTATGGAAAATGGAAAATTGCTTATTTTTTATTAGATTATCCTAAATATATATCGTAATCATTTTAGATTTTTATGTTTCAAAATGTTTATATTAATCATAAATGTTGGCAAAATGTTTTATTTGATCCCAAACTATTGAATATGGTTATATTTTCTTGTTTCATGTTCGAATAATGTAAAGAGTTCAAAGCTACGTATTATTTTAAAAAAATATTTTTTCTATTCAGTTGAGATCGCCATCAAACAAGATCAAATTAGTCATGAAAGTAGACTGCTCATTTCACGGTCAAACAAACAAAATTGATCATATTTTTTTCGTTTTAAATTCAAATAAGACGAATTCAAAGTTACAAGTTACTTTTAACAAGTTTTTAGAATAAGAAGAAGAAAGAGGAGGAGGAGGAGGAAAGTGGATGGAAAATAACTGGAGACTAAAGGTAAAACTCTTTAAAAAATGAGGGATCAAAACAAAATAAAAAAATTTAAAGGATCGAAACAGAATTTTAAACAAATTTGAAGGATCAAAATAAGACTTTGGCCTTTTAATTTTAACCGATGTAGTATCTCCCTTAAGCGTTTAGTCGTTTACACTTTACCGTATGTATTCCTGTCGCCGTCGGATTTGCAAATCTTCAACCAATTAATATGATGTCATGTAATGTAACTTACGGATGCCATAGCCGTTGAGTGTTTCGCACGCAACCATTATCTGAATCTGAACGTTCTCATGCCCACATTCACAGGGTTAATATCAAGATTCAAGACGCCTTTTTTTTTTGGTAAACAGATTCAAGACGACTTTAATACTTTACAACGGAATGAACAAAAGCCATGGCAGTTTTTCATCATTAAAATATTTTAAATTTTAGATAATTATATAAGACAATTAGAAAATAAATATATATGAAATTTTTTTGGTAATAAATTAAAGAAGTTAACCTTCAAAAAATATTAGTGTACAAGCACGCGAATTGAAAGTTCATACGATCGAGAAATACTTATGTTTTTTTTAGCAAAATACTCTTTTTTATCATATAGAAATTATATAGCTTTCTTTTTTGGGTCAAGAAATCATATCGCTGTAGCAGGTTAATAAGTCCTTTTGTTTCATGGGTTAAAAGTAGAAGAAGGCCCAAATGATAGGAGCTTGGACCGAAAAGTGTCAGTGTCAGAACGTTTCTGGTCTGTTGTTAATATGTATATCAATGCACACAAACTTGTCTTTTTCATACGTCGGCCTGGAACTTAGAGTGTGTTTGGATGGGGTGTCAAGGAGAGAATGGAGAGGAGTGGAAGAGACAAAAAAATTAAAAATTGTTGTTTGGATGTTTTTTGAGGGAGGAGAGGAATGGAGAAGGGGTGCCTCCAAAGCACCCCTTGGCACCCCAAAATCTAATTTTTGCTGGCCCCCCAAATTGGGGTGTCAAGGATTGAGAGGACAACTTTAAAAATTTTAAGGCAATTATACCCCATGATTTTATTAATATTATTGATCTTTCTAAACCCTAATATTATTTAGTACAAATTCAGGGACCAAAATGTATAAAATTATTTCAAATATTATTAATTTATGAGAAGATTATCATGTGTCCATCTCTTTTGCTTTTTATAACATAAAGCTTGTCCAAAAAAATAATCTATATCTTATATATATATATAAGCAAGTCATGGCTCTCCCGTGCTGACACCTCACTGTTTTGCATGCATCATGTGATTTTACATTCTTTTTTTCTATGCTTTTAAATCAAAATGCTAATTTGTATTTTTTTAATTATGTTTTTAGTTAGTTGATAATATGATTTTGGGATATGCTATAAAATTGTGTTTTTTTATATTTGTTATGAAAAAATCTGATTGGTTAAACACACATATATATATATAGTGATAAAATGAATGAACAGTTATATCTTCCGAGATTCTAGCTTAACCACTTTATATTTCATATCATATTAAAGAATCTTTCCCTATTCACTGACATCCTATATATACCCAGTTCATCATACTATTTATATCGCTAAAAAAAAGAGAGTACATGAGTTAATATGGCTCGACGTATTGATTCTGTGAGGTCTGTAAATGGTCTCAAAACGAGTTGGACAATCATGGTTAGAGTAGTCCGCCTCTGGATACGTCTGATTGGTGTCTGTGAGGGCATTATATGTCTAAAATTCCGTTATGCTGACTCCATCGAACGCCTCATGCTATGCAATCCTCTCACTAAGAGAATGCGTTCTATAGATCTTCCTATGGGTTTGCCATACAGATGTATGCCTTATTAAATTTTTTTAATAAGTATGTCATGTTTTTTTTGGTGATGGCTTCTCCCCTGCTGCCAAGTCACCTTTTTCATACTCTATGTGATTTTATATTTTTTATTTCTATGCTTTTAAATCAAAACCAATTATAATTCATTTCAAAGGCATTTTGGTGATGAAATGCAAGCATATCTTGTATTTATCTTTGATATTTTCAAATTTTCAAATTATGTTTTTAGTTAGTTGATGATATCTCTCTCCTAATATCTTTAAGCATCTCAATACTAATTGGCTACAGAAACATTAATTCACTATTTTTTTTTTTGAATTTTGATTTTAATATTGTATATATCTGAAAATCTCACTAGGCAACTCTATAATTTCCTTATTTTTCGGACTAATTTACCTTCATTTACATTAATTTATTAACTTCAAATTAACAGTAATTAAGAGTATAATCTTCTCTCCTTAGATTTCGGATAATTTTAAAATAAAAAACATAATAGTTTCACCAATGCTAATGTCTAATATTTCGGATTTAAAAACAATATATTAACATATTCAAATTAGTTAACTTTATTTTAAGAAATAAATGTGAGTTTAATATGATATTCCCACTCTTTTTCTCTCTCACCCTCAGCTATTTTCTCAACAGAAAAATCATTTCTGACTGATTTTCTCTAAGGATTCGGAGATGAAGGAGTATTTAATTACCGTATATGAAGGCATTGCGTTCTCAAATCTCAAATGAATTGTACGCCCAACTCAGAGCATAATCGTTTTCTCATTATTATTATTTTTTTATGGGGTGATCTGAAAGTGATACATTCAATTTTGTGCAGATATGGCAACCATGAATTCTGCATAAGAGCAAATCCAGTTGACGAAGGTGCACACCTTGGAAAAAAAAATCGACTCAGGTTTCTTCTTCTTCTCCCCGTTTCCTCTACATTCTTGCGTTTCACTGTGTGTTTTGTTGTAAATTTGTTTGGGATGGAATAATCAGAAGTAAACTGCTTTGGTTTTGCTCAAGATTATACCTCAATCAATTCATTGAAGATTCATTGGAATATCTTGGTCCGTATTGTTCAACAGACCAAATGGTAAGGGTCTACTTCTTGCCTATTGTGATAATTGTAGTTAACATCCATTAATTTCAATTTGATTCCACCCACAAGGTGTTATGCCAAGCGGTTTCTGCATCGTGACGTAGTAGCACAATATGACTACATATTTTCATATTTATATGGTATGAAGATTTGCGGTGTTTGAGCATTTGAATGTTTAGGTGTGAGTATTTCATATGTCATAATTTTCTTTTCCTCAAGGCTTATTTCTAACGTTTCTATCTCTCATTTATTTCTCATTTTAAAATCAGTCATGAAAGCTTTAATTTCATCCTCCCACGCTTCTTCCAAAATTTGATGTTCCTGTCGCTCTCTCTTTACTTCTTTCATTCTTCTACTTCATTTTTTCTCTACGTGCTGTCTTTCATCTATTTCTCTGCTTTTGGTGTGTGTTTTTTTTTACTTTTATATCTAAAATCATCTTTTTTTTTTAGTTTTCAAGCAAGAACAATGCGATCTGTTGAGTAATTAGCCGACGACCGAGGACTTTTTGTCATGATACACTTTTTCATCGGAGGTATGTTGTGTAACTTTTCCATTTCGGTTATTGTAAATGAATTGGCTGAGAGATAATGGATCTGTTTTGATGCTATCTCTGTTTGAAATTTGCAGATTACCGAGCGGATTTGAGATCCTTGAAGGCTTTCGATTTTGAAGGATTGCTAAAGACATAGTTGTTGATGAATTTATTGCTGAATTGCATTTTGTTGTATATAAAGTCTAATACTAACAAATTGCTTAAAGTCATGAGTATAATCATCTACAGCTTCACATTTCATAGTTTCTTCCACCTCTGTTTTATTAATAACTTCTCATATTTACCTTTTTCGTCCATTTCTTCTATTCTGACTATATTTGAAAAAAAAAAAATACTCCGTAGATCCTCTACATTCATAGTTTGATTTATGATTAA
The DNA here is from genome assembly GCA_003254925.1 of Chamaecrista fasciculata. NCBI lineage: Eukaryota > Viridiplantae > Streptophyta > Magnoliopsida > Fabales > Fabaceae > Chamaecrista > Chamaecrista fasciculata. Next base: position 7,524 of record QANZ01041219.1, on the reverse strand, counting down.
ATAATTGATTTTGTAATTTTAACAATTGTCAATCTTCATTTCACTTCATGACGTTTAAAATTATTGGACGTTTAAAATATGTCTCATCTTTTTTTCAGTTTTTAATTTGGTCTCGTCTATTACTTAAAATTCTTGGACGTTTAAAATTCTTCATTTCACTTTGCACACCTTCATTTCACTTTGGTTCACTTAACATGTAGCTATATAAAATTCTTGGACGTTTAAAATATTAATTTTTAAGGTGCAAGAATTGGAATTATATATCCCCTTATTTAATAAATAATATTTCAAAAATATCATTAAATCAAATTTAATTTTTAATTCATAAAAAATTTTCGGGACTTTAGACAATGTCATTAGAATTTATCATGATTTTAAGAATAGATTTCTACATAGCTAATTAATCATTTATTAGCAAAAACTAACAATATTATTGTATTGGCTTTGTGTCTTGGTTATGTAACTTATGTTCTTATAATTTCAAATTTATCATGATCACTTGGAGTTCTTATGGTAAGTTCTTATAGAATATTTAAATATTGTCCTTTGAAATGTGTATCTTTAAGTACTCTTTTAATGTTCTTATTTATTTATTTATTTGTATTAAAATTTAAAATTATGTTTATTATTCAAAATTTTTTATACCCCTATCAAAAAGATTTTTTTTTGGCCAAAATATCAAAAAGAATTTGTTAGTTGTTCCAGATTTTATGCTTTTCGCATATTTTTTACATTTTCCGCATATATATACTTATCCTGTTTCAATTTAAAATTTGATAAATATATATATATATATATTATTTATCTTAATATCAAACCCCAATTTAGAGGATAATTTATGTTGTTTATAACGATTCTTTTTCTCTTCTTTTGTATATTTTTCTCTTCTTTTGCATTTGTTAAAATAAGTTTGAGAATGAGCGAATGACAATGTAGAAATATTACTTTTAACTTTTGGATTTATCTAACATGTGCCTTAGACCATATTTTAAGGTTTCTTCTGATCGGTTAGTAGAGCACCCGTATCTTGAAATCTACGAAAATTCATTTAAAAGATAATTTTTAATGTTTGAAAACTCACTTAACCAATCAAAATAAACCTTAGAAGGACTCCTAACTTTTAAAGAAGAGGCTTATTGTAATTAAATATTCTAAAGTACTAACTTTTTTTTTATATTCTAAAGTACTAAATATTTAATTATAGCGTATGCATAATAATAACAATATTTATAAATATATTAGTCATTTTATTAACTTACTATAATTTATAATTTATCAATTATCAAAAATATATTATTTATTAAAAAATTGAACATCTTTTTAAAGTAAAATCACATCTTCCATAATTAGTGGGATTTCATAACCCTGCATCAAAATTTTATATATTCTCTAATTATTTATTATATATAATATTAATGATAGTTGGTAATAATCCAATGGCCAAAGTCCTATTTTGGTCCCTCAGTTATGCTCAATATTTCAAATTGGTCATTCAGTTATTTTTCGTTCCATATTGGTCCCTCAAACGTTTTCCATCCATTTTTTCGTTAGAAGGGAGGGAAAAATAAACTTTCATTCCCAAAAAATTTATTTTCTTATATTAAGGTAATTTTCTTTTTATAATAGAATTAAAATATAAGAAAAAGAAATAAATTAAGATTTTAACTAAGTTTATACATAAACACATCTCTCTCTCTAACGTAACCATCTAAATTCATCCCTAAATCACAAATTGAATCCCTAAATCACCCTAATTGCGTCATTGTCATTAACAAACATAGCAGCAGGATTTGCGCCTACAATCTGATCATTATTTGATATATGAGAACTAGCATCTCACTTAGGTTCAAAAGATTTAAAAATACAGCCAGCCTTTCATAATAGGTTTGTTCGGCTCAGACTTTGCGCCAAAAGTAGACCATATAGAACTTCTTGCAGCCTCGTCAGGATCATTAATTCTTTTACATTATTATTGTAGAATTGTTTTCAATATTTTGAATTTAGGCTTTATAATATACAATAATAGGGTCAATTATACTTTGGTACCCTATGGAGTGGATTGACTACACTTTGATACTATGTTCTTTTAAAAGTGATATTTTAGTACTCTATTCTATTTGTTGTTAGCACTTTAATACCCAAAATCCTTTTTTTTTTGTCACTGTTTTATGGAAAAAAGTACATGCAAGTCATATACATGGTAAAAAAACAAAATTCACCCTTCTAAACTCAAATTTCACGATTCAACCTAAAAAAAACACAAAATCTTATGCCTTCAAGTACATAGTAAATTGTGTGTATTCGAGGCTGAATCGTGAAATCTGAATTTAGGATGATGGATTATATTTTGTATTTTTGACCATGCACATGACCTACACGTGTTTTTTTCCTTCAAGAGGTAACAGAAAAAAGTTTTTTATACCAAAGTGCTAACGACGAATAAAACAGAGTAGCAAAATGTCACTTTTAAAATATCAAGGTATTAAAAGGAACTGGTCCATACCTCAAGGTACCAAAGTATAATTAATTTACCCTTAATAATAATTTAAATTCAGTCTTTCTCTCTTGAGTCTTGACCCAACTAAAATTGGGTCATAACACCAATTATGATAAATTTAAAGTAATAGTTTTATTTAAATTTGAGTATATATGTAATCATTTTATTTAATATCTTAATTCATACTCATAATCGAAGCTTGCATGATATGTGGAATATATCATCACTAAATCAATAGAACAAAGTCAAATCTTTTTTGAAATTAGTCAATTATCAACCTAATAAAAGCTTGTATGATACATTCATCTATGAATTATTCCCATCTCATTAAAACTGTTAGTTCGAGAGGAAAATATAATCAGCAGACCCTTGGTGTGGATCTAATTTTTGGATAGTTGTATATTTGATATATGTTAAGGTCATTATGTTATTTTTTCGTTGCATTGATGTTTTTTTTGTTGTTGTTGGAATTGTGATTGTTATATTTTTTTTGTTGTTCATTCTTTCAGTTACAATCAATGCAAAGAACGGAAGTTCTACGCATGGTCTTCATCCTCCATCTTTTCGTTCAAAGGGTAAAGTAATACATATTTATTGTTGAATTGGAGACAGTAAGAATATTGCCAAAAAAAAAAATCCATCATCCTAAACCCATATTTCACAATTCAACCTCCAAAAAACACAATTAATTATGTACTTGAAGGCATATGATTTCGTGTTTTTTAGCTGAATCATGAAATTAAAGATTAGAAGGGTGAATTTCGTGTTTTTTACCATGCATGTCACTTGCACATGCTTTCTTTTCGTAAAAAAGTAACGAAAAAAGAGATTTACGTACCAAAGTGCTAACGACGAATATAACAAGGTACTAAAATGTTACTTTTGAACATGGTACCAAAGTGAAATCGGTTCATACCTTAGGGTATCAAAATGTAATTTAACCTAATATTACAATTGGATATTATAAAGCTTAAATTCAAAATTTTTATTAAAAAAATTTCACCCAAAAAATTATATGATTTTGATTTTATCAAAAAAAGTGTAAAAGTTTGATGCATGACCAATTATAGTTGAGAGAGAATTTTAATCACACCTTTTTGTATGACTAATTATAAAAAAAATCAATGACATTTGAAATCTCTTAAGGTGGAGTTGTGTACGTAAACATTTTGTCTAGAGGACTTGAGCTTTTGAAGGGTACTAATTTGTTTGGCTTCATAGAAGGTTCATACATTGTTGACGAGACCAACAAAGGTTATTCTACGCCAGATAATGTGTATGGACGTATGTCTTTCCTTTTTTGGAATGATGATGGTGCTCAGTATAACAACATCATTGTGATCTCTCCATTTGATGCTCTTTGGGAAATTGTCAACTTATTTGAGTGCCAAGAGAACTTTAGGTGTATTTAGGTTTTGATTTTTAGATGTAGTGTTTACTATGTTGTTTAACAATTTCTAGATTTTATGTTTCTTTGTTTCAAGTTATTCGTTAGCTACTATTGTTGCACCAATACGATGTTGATTTTATGATTGTTTATGGTTTTGTTTATTCTGATATGTTATAAATATATTCGCATTATTCTATTTCTTGCATTAATGTTTCAGTCCTGCATTTACAATAATTTATTAGCTCAATCCATTAATTTTTTTTATTTATATACTTCATATGATACTTGTATTTTTCTATTAGTTTATTCAGTGTGCGTTGCATTTTTATATAATGAAGCATATTAAATTTCTTTTAAATTTTGCATATTGGTTTATATTTATAAAAAAAAATGAATAAATAGATATACTATGGGATAAAAATAAAACATACAAAGTTGTTGATTATATAGGTCATATCATCATGATCACAGATCAGGTTAACTATAGGCACCTATACAATAATACCACATGTTTTTTTTTAAATATGACATCAAATACAACTATATGTGATGTATATTTGTCAAGAATTTTATAACATTCTTCATTTCTAATCCTCCATCATTTTTATATAATTACTTTACAATATATATATATACACATATTCCTAAAGTTGTATTTTTTATATGGTCTATAATGTTTTGTGAATATCTAAAATAAATGTCATTGATTTTGTTTAAAGAATATTACGTCGTCTGTAACTAAATGTATAAGTGTTGTTTCTTTTATTTCACTTTATATATTCTGATTTAAATAATTTAACTTAATGTATAGGTGTATTTACTTATATTTCACTTTATCAATGTGTTTAAATATTATTACGTCTTCAGTAACCAAATGATTTCTGATTTTTTTTTTATATTTTTAATCCTGATCAAGAGTTCATATGTTATACCTTCATCTGAGGTCATAAATTCGTTGATTTTGCGCGACAGACATGAATATATATATTCTTATTCTCATCTTTCTATTCAAGTGGAACACATTATATGGGTTTGTCGTCTTTTCATATTGGTGTAAACCATAGTCGTTACTTTGTATGGTGTTCTTATTTGTATTGTTTATCATATATCTTTATTCTTATTAGAACGATTGAAACATCAATTTTCACAATATTGCATTAAATTTTTGTATATATAACCAATTGTCTAACGAAATTTCAGTTGATTTTTAAATTTAGGATATATTTTTTTGGACGAGTTCGTTCCCTATAATATAACGTTAAGTAATATGCAGTGAGTTGAACATTATATAGTTCCTTTGATATTGATATGTTGTTTAAATATATATTTTTTCATAAAAATAAAGTATTCAATGTTTTAACATTATGAAAAATTGGTTGTCACAAGTCGTATTTTCATGTTTTATAAATTATTGTTATTTGTATATTTAGGTGTAGATGTGAGTCTTCAGCCGTGGCTTTCAATTCTTATATGTATACGTTCGGATTATATGAATAGAGTATTATAATGTTTATACTGTTATTTATATGTGGAGCAAATGATAGTCCTTTATAGGTAATTACATAAGTGTCTTTTATGGTATATTCTCATTAACCATCACACTCTTAATTTATGCCTATGGAACAATCATTAATGTGTAGTTCATGAGTTGTTGTTCTTTCGTTATTGGATTTAGTCTAATTTTTTTATTAATGTAATATAGTTCTGCTACACATCCGATGTACTTCTTGAATAATCATCAGTTAGTTTTTTTTTTTGTAATATTGTACATGTTTTTTTAATGTTTACCAATGGAACTCATAAAGTACATATATATATATTACGTCTCGGTGTATTGAATTAGATCGAGGTGTATACCATAAATGAATATAGTGTTGCCTTTTGTATTTTTAACAAATTTAATATTTTGTTTGCGTTAATGTTATTGTAAAGTCATGCAATTCAACAATTCATCCGGGGCTGATTTAATTTTTGGTGGTAAAGTCGTCTTTTTTTTGTCTGATTTTAGACAGATCCTTCCTATTATTCCAAAATTTCCAAACAATATATAGTTATGGCTTCGATTAATTCATCTTACATTTGGTCGTATTGCAAAGTTATATTTCTAACAAAGAACATGAGGCTTATGCAAGTTAGTACAGATGCAGATTCTAGAAGCATAAGAGAATTTTCGGAGTTGATTTTGTAAGTTGGGGATGGTTAAATTGGTGAGGTAATTGTTGCTGGTGAATTTGGCGTGAATATCCCCCATGACTTGCTTATTGATGGCGGGTTAGACCCTATAGAAGCCATAACCAATTCTACTTACCCTGATTTTTTCAATATCTACAATTTGTCTGGTTATTTCAGTGATCGGGCTTAGTTCATGTGTAATTCATGAGTTGTTGTTCTTTCGGTCCAACTCTGGAGGACGCGTCTGAATTGAATGACTACATGTTATAGCGATTTCCTGGTGAGGAAAAAGTTTATCTTAGTTCTGACTCTATATGTGTTTCAAATAGTGCTCCATCTGATGATCATGATACATATACAACTAAATTTTTAAACTCTATCAAGGGTTCTGGTATCCCCGATCATCAAATTAGGCTTAAGGTTGGCGCGCCTATTATGTTACTTCGTAATATAGACAGATCATTGGGTTTGTGTAATGACACCCGTCTTATTGTTCCACGTCTTAGTGATCATGTTATTGAGGCTGTTATCACATCTGACAAGTTCCTTAATGAGTAGGTCTTTATTCCCTGAATGTCTATGACACCATCAGATTTCAAGTTACCATTCAAGTTCCAGCGTAGGCAATTTCCTATCATGTTGTCATTTTCTATGAACATAAACAAGAGCCAGGGCCAGTCGATATCTAATGTTGGACTTTATCTTCGTCGTCCCGTTTTTAGCCATGGTCAATTGTACGTTCGATGCCAAGGGTTCGTTCCAGAGCAGGCTTGAAGGTTCTCATATGTCACGATGACTATCCACAGGCTAGGACTACTACAAACGTTATATATCGCGAGGTTTTTTCCAAGTTTTAGATATTTTATTTCAGATGTTTAGTTTTTTTTTTCTAATGTTTATGTTTTCATGTAATTTCTGCAATTTCTTAAGTACATTAATTCAATTCATTTTTTAGATTTAGTACATCTTTCCTTTTTATTGGTCATTCATGTTCACTGTATTTTTTTTTTTTACTTTTTATGTACAATGTCTATGTTTATTTTTTCTTACCATTCGTTGTTCATATATGGGTAATCTTTTATTGGTCATTCATGTTCACACTTTTTGCTTTTCACTTTTTTATGTAAAATGTCTATGTTTTTTTTTTTCATTCGTTGTTCGTATATGGGTAATATTTCATATAGTCATCAACTGGATTGAAATTCCGCGCATCGCGCAGGCATGAAACTCATTATCTATATAGTTAGCCAATTCTCAAGTTCCACATGTTTATTTGTTATTTTTTTAATTTTAAATTTAATTATTTTTTACCAACAAATAATGGAGCATGTAATGGGCGATATTGCTGGAGTTTTTTTTGTTGACGGATTTGGTGGTACTGGGAAAACGTTTCTTTGGAGAACACTAACATCAGCACTTCATTCTAAAGGGAATATTGTACTCGCTGGTATGTCTTATTAAATCG
>QANZ01041214.1:34918-49421 GCA_003254925.1 Chamaecrista fasciculata | reverse complement strand
TTTTAGGACCTAGCGTGTTTTTATTTTAATTTTATATTTGCTTCTGCTGCGTTAGGCGCCTACAATTCCCAACAAGAATACCTTAGCATCCTCTATTCTCTATAAAAAACATGCTTCCGAGAATCATAATACACAAACCTTTCAATCTAATACTATCTCCCCTTCAAAAAACTTCTGTCTCCAAAATGTCCCACAACAACTCCCTTCCCAACAATCTTCCCCCCCTATCACCATCATCCACCCTACCCACCCCCAACCCCTCCAACCCGTCATCACCAATTTTTCCTTTCCCACTGCCAGCAGCCATGACCTACCCACCTCCCCTGTCACCAAACTCCCAAAGCACACAAAACCCAGTGTCCCTTCTAGTTATACCTATCCGCTGGCCTCTGCAAACACATATGACAATGGACAACAACCCCCCACCACAAGACACAAGGGAAGACATTCTAAACAGCCTCTACGAATCCTTCCAGCAACAAACTGTTGGAGATTGTGCCCTAGGGCCAATCATTTTATAAATATGTTTTGAACATATTAATTAATTTATGGAGATAAATTAATGGTTATCATATTATTAGCGTGTTTACTATGATAACAATCCTTGATTAATTATATGATAAATAATCTAAAACTGTCCCTGGTCGATCATTCACGTGGGAGCGTAAATGAACCAAGACCAGCATGACCTCGGTGTATAGAGATACATGCACTAGATGCTTCTCGAGAGTCATGATGCAATTATGTAAGGGTTACAAATTGCTGGACCGACCCGGAGAGTCCTGCATGGGTTTAGTCATAAGCGAGCCTCTCCTGTACACCTATCACGATAGCCTTAGACCAGAGGTCTTAACTATTCCGGCATTGTAGTTGTCAGACTTTGGCCTAGTCTAACGTTGCCTGTAACAGGGTAGCCATAAGGGTTAGGTACGGGTTTGGTTGATTGCCGTGCTAAGGAATGTGGTTGACCAAGATGGAATTTTGTCCCTCATTAAGATGAGAGATATTTAACTGGGCCCCTCGATGAGTCTGTCCAAGGAATGTGTGGCCACACAAGGAAATGGGACTAACTCAGGAAATCGAGAAAGTTGTGGTTTGGATTTTGGATGACATTCCCGTGCCTGATCCATGACCAAAATATCGTGAGACAATAGGAATTATGACAAGGTGGTATTTAGGTTAAATCGTTAAGTCGTTAAAGCGATAACTCCCGTGTTTTGGGTAGTTGTGATGGCTTGCTAGAGTCCGCTCACAACTTGTGAATCATAAGATGATTTGCTGCCAACTTCACGTGAGGCCTGCTGGGTCACACATGAGCAGGATCAAGATGCTAATTTTTGGGACACGAATTAGGGTTAATTCGTGAGTCACTTAGGTGACACAATTTAGGACATAGTTAAATGTCTTAGGACATTAAATCTTGTCTTAAATAAATATCTATGATTGAGGTTTTAAATTTGTTGGACAAATTTAAATTTAAATTAATTGTTAAATAGTTTTACAATTAAAATATTAGTGAATAAATAAATTAAATAAGTTTCCTAAAAATTAGGGAATTATTGATTTATTAAATTCACTAAAATTGGGAAATAAAAGGATGAGGGTGGCGCCTCATTATCTTTGTTTTTATTAATAGAAATTGTTTTTATTAATTAAATAAAGATAAGATAAATATCTTTTGGAAAAGATATAGGATTTGAATTAAAAGATATTAAGGTAATTCTTTTATTCAAAATTGTTAGGAATTAGTTATAACTACCTAAGGAGTTTGGGTTGTTATAAAATTCCTCCAAAAACTCCATGAGAATTTCGCCTACCCCCTTTCTTGGGATGGAAGATTTGATCTTGCATTTTAGAGTTTGGGTCTAGGCTAAAGTCGATTTTTATATTTAATTATTAAAGTAATATTTAAATTATAAAATCAAAATCTCATGACTCATTCCAACCAATAGGATTTGAGCAAATCAAGATTTGATCCAAGATTTGATCTAGGATAGGTCAAATTCGAAATTGGGCCTTATTTTTGAATTATAATATTAAGTTTAATATTATAAATCAAAAGATATTTTGAGATATCTAAAAGATATCCCATATCTTAGAGATATCCTAATTGGATTAGGATTCCCTAAAACTAGGAATGAGAACACTATAAATAGAGGCACTAGGCGCCTATCTCAGAGATAACTCACAACACAGATCAATTCTTGGTCAGACCAAGAATTTCGCCTAGAGCATCTATAGAGAGTGAAAAATCGCCTAGTCCTAATATTATGAGAGTGAGTCGATTTTCTTGAAGAAAGAGAATTGGACCTGCACCTGATAATATTAGTACTTCCCAATCAATCTTGATAATCAAGAACAGTTCTTGATTATTCAAGAATCATAGATAGAGTTCCCGTATTCACTTGGGAAGAAGTGAAGGAGGCTAGCACCTAGGCATCTGCCAAACTGCTCGTGTGGATCACCGGTAGAGGAAGGACACTCAGTGGACTTCTCAAATTCGCGAACACGATAAGTCACCGATTGAAACTAGGTAAACATCCTTTTCTTATCTGGTATAAACATAGTTAGTGGATCCTGGAAGGAATCACAGAGTTAGCTTTTAGTTTTATCAAGTTTTTTTTAATTCTTCCGCTGCGCTCCCTCTGTGATTTCCCAACACAAACAACCCCCTCTTCTGCCATGACTCTCATTTGGATCAACCTTCTCAGAGGAATTCTCAACAACTCCTCTTGGGTCCATTGCTGGGCGAGCCTTCTAGGCCAAGCCTATATACGGAACACAAGAAATGCTCACACTCGGGAGATAGCCTCCCTTCTTCGCCTCAACCACACCTTTGTGCTTCCCTCTCCTCGTTTCAACAACATGATGAACTACAATTGGTTCCCTGCTCCACCACCTCCCCCAAATCCTCTTGTCATAGATCTCCACTCCTTTCCTCTCACACACAGCATCACCTTCCCTCTTTCAGGCACAGACTTCACTCTTATAGGAAGTCAAAACCACTGCGTCTCCTTCACAGGTCCTCCCCACTTAGTAGATATCTTTATCGACTTAGAATGAACCTTAAATATAGACACAGGAACAGTAGACTACAACCTACATCTAAACCCCTCCTTCGCTTACAACCCAAGAAACCCCAACCTTAATATCCCTACCTCCTCCTCTCCTTCCTCCCCTTCTTCACAACCTATTTTCTTACCCATGAATATTTTAGCCTGGAATACTAGGGGTGCTGCCAGTGCAGACTTTAGGAGAGCCTTCAATGACCTTAATCTCAAATTCTCCCCTGATATTGTGATACTGACCGAAACTAGAATTAGTGGTACTCGAGCTCATAATATCATTTCATCCCTTGGCTTCGATAATTACATTAAAGTGGATGCCATGGGATTCTCTGGTGGAATCTGGATCCTCTGGCACTCTCATATTGTCTCCATAGAGCCCTTGGCTTCTTCCTTCCAAGAGATCCATTGCAAAGTTAAGGTAAATAATGATTTTTTCATTCTCTCTGCCATTTATGCTAGTCATAACTATGATATTAGGAAAAAACTTTGGGAAAATCTCTCTTTAGCCTTTAATGACTTCTCTTTTCCTTGGCTAATAATGGGCGACTTTAATGATATTGCCTCCTCAAAAGAAAAGTTTGGAGGCAGACCTCCCAATCAAATTAAAATTGCAAATTTTAATAACTTCCTTAACTCCTGTAATCTTATTGATTTAGGATTCTCGGGTCCTCTCTTCACTTGGACAAACAATAGAGAATATGGTAGGACTATTAGAACTAGGATTGATAGATGTCATGCTAACTTCTCTTGGTTAAATCTTTTTCCTAACTCCTCTGTCACTCACCTCCCCCGCACTCATTCCGACCACTGTCCTCTCCTCCTTAATATTTTTAAAAAAAACCCTAGGATTAATCACTTTTTTCGGCTGGAATCTTTCTGGCTCAATCATCACACCTTCCCCAAGTTAGTGAAAGATACCTGGAATAATAACCTTAATAACATCGAAGATAATATTTCTAATATTCAAAAAGAAATAAAAAACTGGAGTAAAAAGCATTTCAAAAATATCTTCTGGGAAAAAAAAACAGCTTTACTCCCGCATTCTTGGTCTTCAGAATATTCTTTGTACCAACCCTAAGCCCCAACATCTGTTTCTAGAAAAAAATCTTCAACAAAAGCTTCTTCTTATCCTTAAACAAGAAGAAGATCTTTGGCATATGAAATCCCGTACAAATTTCATCTCTTTGGGTGATAGAAATACTAAATTCTTCCACAAGTATGCGATTATTCGCAAAAAAAAAATAACAGCTTCCTTTCTTTAACTAAAGAAGATGGTTTCATTACATGGGATCAAAAGGACATTGACTCTGCCATTCAAAATCATTTCACACAAATCTACTCTTATGATACCCCCCCTCTCTTCACTCCACCTACCCTAAATTCCTTACCCTCCCTCACTGTCTCCCAAAAGAATATTCTTGCTTCTCCTCCTTCTGATCTTGAAATAAAAAATGCTTGCTTTAATCTGCACCCCTTAAAATGCCCGGGTGAAGATGGCTTACATGCCATTTTTTATCAAAAAAATTGGTCTCTCTTAAAAGACCAAATCTCTTCTCTCTTAAAACACATATTCAGTTCTGGTCAAATCCCCCTATCTTAGGGTAATACGATCTTATGTCTCATTCCTAAAATTAAAAATGCCTCTAAACCATCTCAACTTAGACCTATTGGTCTTTGTCTTACTCATTATAAAATTTTAGGCAAACTTCTCTCAAATAGACTTAAAACTTTCCTTCCTAATCTAATCTCCCCCTTCCAAGGTGCTTTCCAAAAAGGAAAACACATAAATGATCTCTTTATTACAGCCCATGAAATTATTCACTCCATGAACCTCTCTAAATCAAAATCTGGTTGGATGGTTATTAAGTTAGATATCACTAAGGCTTTTGACACTATCTCTTGGGATTTTATCCTACATATGCTTTCTCTTTTTGATTTCCCAAATCTCTGGATTTCTATTATTAAATCTCTCTTCAATTCTTTTTTCTACATGCCAACTATTAATGGGAGAAAACTTCCCAGCTTCAAACCTCAAAGAGGCATTAGACAAGGGGACCCTATATCCCCCTATCTCTTTATCCTTGCTATGGAATGCCTCAACCATCAAATAACTCATGAAGTGGTTAACAAAAATTGGGATCCCTTTTCTTTCACTAATAGTAGAAATAATAACAATTTAGCCTTTTCCCATCTGTTCTTTGCAGACGATATTCTTCTCTTTGCCAAAGCTACCTCCAAAAACATTTCCACCATCCAATCTTGCCTTAGCAATTTCTCTGTTTCTTCAAATCTTCATTTTAACATGGAAAAATCAAAAATCTGGTTTTCAAAAACCGTTCCAAATTCCTTTAAAAATTTTGTCTGTAATAATATGAACATTCCTACCTCTTCCTCCCTTGGCAATTACCTTGGTCTCCCTCTCAAACCCTCTTATAAACCCTCAGATTTTAATTTCATTATCAATAATCTTTATTCTAAACTCCAAGGTTGGAAACGAAACTCCCTTTCAATGGCAGGAAGAATTCAACTTATTAACTCTACTCTCTCTTCGATTTCAGCCCATGCAATGCAATCCTTCTCCCTCCCAAAATCTATCAATAAAAAAATTGACACTATAACTAGGAATTTCTTCTGGGGTCATGATGATCAAAATAAAAAAATTCATCATATTAACTGGAACTCTATTACAACTCCTAAAATCCTTGGGGGTTTAGGTATCAGAAAAGTAAATCAGATCAATGCTTCTTTTATGGCAAAAATTAGATGGAATATTCTTACCAACAAAACCAACCTCTACTCCTCTGTTCTTAGACTTAAATATGGTAATAATCTGGATAAAAGAACCTCAAATCAATCGTTCATCAGAAGAAGTATCAATAAAGATAATAATATCATCAAAGATAACTCTATTTGGGTTCTAGGTAATGGACAAACTATTAAATTTTGGACTGATCGTTGGCTACCTATTGGTCCACTCATCAACAATGTTATTGGACCCCTCCCCCCTAATCATTTATCCTATCCCATTTCTTACTACCTAAACCAATCTGGTAACTTAAATCTTAGCCTCATTCCCTTTATGCTCCCTACAAATATTATCAACCTTATCACGGCTACCCCCTTTGATCTCACTAATACTATCCAAGACTTCATCTCTTGGTCTCCTACCTCCAATGGTCAATTCACTTCTTCCTCTGCTTACCTCTCTCTTTTTAAAGATTACCCTCCTTTTGAACACACTTGGATCTGGAAAATTAAACTTCCTCCTCGGTATCCACTCTTTATTTGGAACCTGTTTAATAATGCCATTCCTACTAATTCTAACCTTTATAATAAAAATTGTATTTCTTCTCCTTTATGTTTTCTTTGTAAGAATACCATTGAAGATCTTGAGCATATTTTTAGATCCTGTCCAAAAGTTTCTAATATTTGGAACACTTTAGACCCTTCTCTATGCAATAATACCGGTCCCTTCCCCATTTGGTTAAAAACTCAATGTAATCGCAATCATAAATCTATCCATAATATACCATGGTCTATTATGTTCATTATCATTATTAGGAATATTTGGCTTGCTAGAAATCAGTTCTTCTTCAGTCAAAAGCAGTTTAATCCTCCCCTTATCATAAACTCCAGCAAAGCTGAAGCTATTGAATTCTTCTACCTTCACAGTTCTCTCTCCTCTTCAAATCCTCCCCCTGCCACCAAATACATTAATTGGACTAAACCTTCCCCTCCCTTCTTTAAGCTTAACTGTGATGGTTCAGCAAAGGATAACATGATAGGAGCTGGAGGTATCATTAGAGATTATAATGGAAACTGGTATTCGAGTTACTCTGTTTTCTTGGTACAGGGAATATTCTTAAAGCTGAACTATGGAGTATTCTACATGGACTTCAACTTGCAAGAGACCTTAATATTACTCACCTTGTCGTGGAAACGGACTCCTACCTTGCTGTTCAACTGATAACTACTACTAATTCTTTATCTCATCACCATCTATTCTCACTTATTCATAATTGCAGATGTTTCCTGCAACTTTTTGAAGAAGCAAGTATTCAGCATATCTTCAGGGAAGCAAACCAGCCAGCGGATTCCCTTGCAAACTGGGCTCAATCTTCCTTATGTCCTCTATCTATTTTCACTAATATGCCTAGCTTTATTTATCTTCCTTGTCTTTATGATTTCATGCACTTTTCCTTTCCTAGAGTTTGTAATGCAGGCATCGGAGCTTCACCTCCTATGGACTGTAATGCTTTACCTTGTTTTTCGCCTTCCTCTTTAGCTGTTGTTGACCTGTATTGAGCTGCATATCCTCATCTGATATGCCCCCTATGTTACTGCTTTGTTTTTAATCAAATTGCGCATTTTTATCAAAAAAAAAATAAGTAAGGCAGCAAAGTTTGATAATTGTTCATTTGTTCTTATCAGTCTGCCCATCCACGTATAGTAGGTGCCAAAATTGTGGCTTGAAGAGTACAAAGAAGACCTTAAAAATATTAAATATCCTTAAGATTATCACAATTGAACCAAATACAATATTGTAATATTTTAGAGAATATTGTAAAATAATCTCAAGGAATATTGGTCGAAACACGTTTTAGGTGGTTCGGGCATTTGCAAAGAAGACCTTTAGAGGTTTCGGTACGCAGAGTTGACCAAATGATAAAAAATCTTATAATCTGGGGAAAAAGAAGACCAAAGAAAACTATCCAAAAAATTATCTGAAAAGATTTATCTATCAATAACGTAACCTTAACGTTGACATGTGCAAAGATAGAACACGTTGGCGTCAGTTGATCCATATAGCCGATCCATATAGAAAAATACTTTAATTGTTGTTGTTGTTATAATCTCAAGGAATATTTTGACTAATTCAAACATATATTTTATATTTTTAAGAATCATATTCCAAAATATATGATTCCCGAGAATTTAAAAGAATCTGTGTACCGAAGGAGGAATACTTTCACAAAATATAAGAGTAACTTGTTTCCTAATTTATCAAAGAATCGTGTTAACAACAACCAATTGGTAGTGAGATGAGGCACTAGGCCCCTTAAGCAATGACCAAGGTTCGAATCTTGAGTATTGTTATTGGAGCAATTGGATTGAGAGAGTCGTCATCAATATAGTATGTTTGGATTACGGATTAAGGAGGAGAGATTTAGGGTGTTTTTTCCTTGTTTAAAAAGAAAAATTTGAGAGAAAGAGAATGAGGGTTTAAGTTTTAATCACTCATATTCTCTTTTTCCCTTTGGAAGAATTCAACCCGTTTTCATGTTAATTAGCAATGGATCAAGGTAGGTTCCTTATTCTTCTTCGTTTGTGATTAATTATTCGAGTTATCTTTGTTAAAGATTATGTTTTACAACCATTAATTTCGCTACTGCTTTCAATAATATTAATTCTTGTATAATATCTCTAGTTGGTTGTAATTTTGGCCTTCAAGTGGTATCAGAGACAAGTTTTCTAATAAAGATTAACTTCAGATTAATTATATCTTTGTTGTCTTTCATTCATTCATGTGTGATGTCTTCTTGTAATCTGACATTTTTTAAATTTTTTTGAGAATCAAGAAGATTGTATTTCGCCATTAATATTCATACATGTACATATGATAATTTTTTGTTTCGTATGTACCTGGCTTTGATACCAAATCGAATATTAGGGAAATGAATTTTCTATATTGAATTGAATTAATGAGAATACAAAGAGAGGCCTTTATATAGACTCTTACACATGTGATGCTATGGTTTACTGATAACAAATACAGCTATGAGCCTCAACAGAATAGTAACTGATATGAAACTAATAACTAACCAACGAACCTAGCCATAATGCAGTCTCTATACATCTGCTGATGTGGCAACTATAGTAATCTTGATGTTCGTTGCATTCTGGAGTTGTTCCCTTATATCAAGTTGGATATCTTTATTCTCCATTAGAATTGCTTCTATGCGCATTCCCCTGCATATGATTCTCTATTGCCATTTGATTGATTTTACATGTGTATATATTAAAATCGCAAGTCGTTGGATAATCTAATGATTTCTTGGGGGCTGCAATTTCTGGGAGAATCATGTGATTGTGTGTTGAATCCAATTCATTCTTAGGGTTTCAAATTCAATTCTATTTTTGTAAACCGTGCATTTCTTTTAATTGAAAATGATTTGATTTAATATTTATTGTATTAATATCAAATGTTGTTCCACCATTTGCGTCCTAATTTTTGGTATGGCCGTAGATTAAGAGATCATGGTGCAATTACTTGGTTTATATATATTAACTTCATTTCAATTAATATATATATATATATATATTATTTGGAGATCATTGAACCATTTTATGGGAGATCTCATTTTGGATATATACATTTATATTGTTTATAATCAATGAAGATGCATTACATGTGGATATATTATTAATATATTTTATATATATTAATGATTTTGACTTATATTTATATATAAGTTGGTTATATTTTTTGTTTTAAATTTAATAAACAAGTATGATATGTTACCAAAGTAGCCTCTATCATATAAAATTTATTATTTTTAAAATAAAAAAATAGGATTTATCTATGCGAAAGGAGTTTATTTTGGCTAGATTTTGAGAAATCATGTATTTATTGATTAATTTAAGATAATTATGCTGTTAATATATTTGAACCAAAGAAAAATATTTTATTAGGCCAATTTGGTTTTAATCAATATTCTTGATTTATTTGTGAGTGTGCCACTTATATGTTATTATTGATCGTGCTTGATTGCTTAGATCTTGACCATGCGTTAAGATTAGATCGCCCTGCAGATCTCACTGACAATAGTTGTATTGTTGAGAGACTTCCGTATCAAAAATGGGAGTGATCTAATCGCATGTGTGTAATGATCATGCAAAATTCCATTGAGGGGAGGCATTCTAGAGGGAACTGATGCTAAGGGTTTCCTGAAGCAAATCTCTGACTGATTCGCAACAAACGAAAAGGTTGAGACAAGCACTACATTATACAAGCTTGTCTCAATGAGATATAAGGGCAAAGAAAACATTAGGGGGTACATCATTGAGATGTCCAATCTTGTTACTATACTCACGGGCCTAAAACTAGATTTATGTGATGATTTTCTAGTGCACCCGATTCTGAACTTGCTCCCTGCACAAAGGATCAATTCAAGGTTTCCTATAATACCCAAAGGTAAAAGCGGAGCTTTAATGAATTGATTGTTCAATGTGTGCAAGAGGAAGGTAGGAATAAGGAAAACAAGGTTGAGAGTGCTCACTTAGCATCATTCTCTGTCGATAAAGCTTCCAATAAGAGGAAAAGGAACGAGAAAGAGACTGCATATAATGGAGGATCCATTTAGAATATCCATTAGAAACAAGATTCTGGTCCTACCTGTTTCTTTTGCAAGAAGCATGGACATGTTAAGAAGGATTACTCCAATTTTTCCGCTTGGCGAGTAGAGGAATGTATGTTTCTTAACTTCATTTGTTCTGAAGTTAATTTAGCTATGGTACCTATTGACACTTTGTGAGTAGATTTGGGTTCTACTGCTCACATTAGTGTCTCTATGCATGGCTGCTTAAGGAGTCGAATGTCAAATGATGATGAAAGATACATCTATGTTGGAAATGACAATCGAGTAGCTATTAAAGCCATAAGAGTCTTTAGGATTCATTTGTGTAATGACTTGTATTTGGATTTGACAGATACTTTTGTTGTGTAGTCGTCAAGACGTAACCTCATTTCTATTTCTTGTTTAAAAAAATTTGGTTGTACTTGTTTATTTGGAAATAGAATGATTAATATCTCATTAAATTCAAATGTTGTTGCTAAATTTACTTTTGTTTATAGACTTTAAGGATATGGTAAGGAGTATGCTCAGTCATTTCTCCCTACCAGATTCGCTTTGGTGAGAAGCACCTAAGACTGCAGTTTACATTTTTTGAATCGAGTACTTACAAAAGCAGTTGCTTAGACCCCATACAAGATGTGAACAGGTAAGAAGCTTAGTATTAGATACTTACATGTCTGGGGTTGTCCAGCTAAAGCTCGGCCTTACAAGCATTTTGAGAAGAAGCTATGTTCAAGACAGTAAGCTGTAATTTTGTAAGATATTTTAAGAGGTCGAAGGGATATAAATTTTATGACCCTTCAACTCGTTCTATTTTTGAGATGAGAAATGTCATGTTTGTTGAGGATGTTGGTCCTAGTGGGAATGAAAATCTCAAGGAGGTTACATTTGAAGAGGAATATGTAATTATTCCACATACAGTTACAGTTAACATTGATCAAGTAGTTTTTCTTGACATGTTCAAACTACAAATGAGGATCCTGTAGTTGTTGTAGTTGAACTTGAGATAATTCTTATGGAGGAAGATCATCATAATGATGCCCCTCAACAACCTCAAAAGCAAGTTCCCTTAAGGCGATCCATTAGTGGAAGAAAGCGATATCAGATGATCACGTTGTCTATCTTCAAGAACATGATTTTGATTTGGGATTGGAGGATGATCCTATCACCGTTAGTCAAACAAAATCTAGTTCTAACTCTGACTAATGAATCGTAACTATGGAGGATGAGATGAAATCAATGGCTGATAATGGTTTTTGGGATTTAGTAGAGTTACCATAAGGAAAGAAACCTATTGGTTGTAAATGGGTATTTAAAACCAAGAGGGATTCACTCGGTAACATCGAAAGATATAAGACACGCCTAATTGCTAAAAGTTTCACTCAAAAGGAAGGTATTGATTTTAAAGAGTCTTTTCTTCTTCGGTTTCGACAAAAGGCTCATTTAGAATCATTATGGTACTTGTGACCCATTTTAACTTAGAGTTACATCAAAATGATGTAAAGACGACTTTTCTCAATGGAGACATTGAGGAAACTATATACATGATGCACCCAGAGAACTTTGAGTCTCCTGACTCAAAGCATCTTGTATATAGACTTAAGAAGTCACTTTGTGGGTTGAAATAGACATCTCGTCAATGGTACCGCAAATTTGATAGTACATTGTTCTCGTTTGGTTTTGAAGAGAACAATGTAGATCAATGTATATATCTCAAGGTCAATGGGAGAAATTTCATTATATTTGTTCTGTATGTCGATGACATATTATCAGTAGATCTTTTGGGAGAAACTAAGGACTTTCTCCCAAACAAATTTGAGATTAAGGATCTTGGTGAGGCATCCTATGTGCTATGTATAAAGATCCATAGGGATCGATTCAAATACACATTAGGACTATCGCAAAAGGGATACATAGAGAGAATGCTACCTCGCTTTGGCATGCAAGACTGTGCACCTGGAGACACTCTTGTGTCTAAAGGTGATGAGTATAATCTAAAGCAATGTCCAAGCACTGACTTAGAGAGAAAAGAAATAGATAAAATTCCATATGCATTAACTGTCGGAAGTCTCATGATGCATAAGTGTGTACGCGTCTAGTCATTGCATACATTGTTGGGGTTCTAGGCAGATTTCTCAAAAGCCCAGGCTTAGTCCATTGACAAGCCATTAAGTGGGTGATGAGGTATTTTCAGAAGATGAAGGATTTAATGCTCACATATAGGAAGACTGATCATTTTGAGGTGATTGGATACTCTAATACTGATCTTGCGGGATGCTTGGATAGCGAAAAATCTTCGTCGGGCTATGTCTACATGTCAGTCGAAGGAGCTATTTATTGGAAAAGTGTCAAGCAGACACTTGTAGCTTCCTCGACCATGGAGGAAGAATTTGTAGGTTGCTATCAAGTATCTAATTATGAGATATGGCTGCGGAATTTTATAGGCCAATCAAGTATCTGATAGGCCAATGAGGATCTACTGTGATAATAAGGTCGTTTAGCTATATTTTATGAAAAATCGGAGCTCTTCGTAGTCAAAACACATTGACATTAAGTTCCTGGCTGTGAAGGATAGAGTTCAGAGTGGCATTGTGTCTATAAAACACATCAATAGGGATTCTACGTTAGCGGATATGTTTACCAAGGGTTTACCACTTAAGGTGTTTCATAAACATATAGCACATATGGAAGTTGTCTTTTTCGGTGATTAGACAATGTTTAAGAATCTTGTTTATGTTAACTTTAGCTTTATTGTGTTTATAGACACGTTCTTCATTATTCAATGTCGACTTGATGATAATTTTATATGAATATATTCATGAATATATGTTTTCTTCATATATGTGAACTCTGACATTAAGTTTGGCTTTCTACTACGGGTTGCATTAAGTTTTGAAAGTTGTTGGGACTCTGAGTCATTAAGTGGAACCAGTTGGAAACAAACATGTTTGAGATCACTTACATGTAGTTTCCATCCTACACATCCAGACTTGATCTATGTTATTAGTTTCATTAGTTATGTGATATAATTAGGCTCAGTTTAGTTTTATAAACGAAAGCTTGGTTTTATCCTTAACTGATAGAGCTGACAGACCAAATTGTTTAAGTTCTGATTTGGTAGCCATTATTTGCGCGCTCTTAAGTTTTGGTTATGTACAAACTTAATAAAAATATGTGGTCCAAGTGGGACATTATTAGAAATTTTCTATTTAGTGGAATCACATATTATATATTTTATTTGTACATAATGGGCTATTAAATATTTATAATTAGTCCAATTAATTAATTGATCCCATTATTATTATTTATGGACTAATTATGTTATTTTATGAGTCTGGGCCAAATAAATAATTAAAATGTGTCGAAACCATAAAGTCCAACCTTGTTGATAGGCCAAGGGTATTTGGGCTAGGTATTTTTGGGTTGTGGTTCCCTAAGGTGGGATAGTTATATATAAGAGTTAGTCAAGAAAGTCAAACTAATTTTTGAGAAAACCTATTGTGTCACTCTCATATCCATCTTGTGAGAGGGTTCTGACAACTATCTAACACCTTGAAAGAATCCAACCCGTCTTCGTGTTGATTAGCAATGGATCAAGGTAGGTTCCTTATTCTTCTTCGTTTGTGATTAATTCTTGGAGTTATCTTTGTTAAAGATCATGTTTTACAACCATTAATTTTGCTTCCGCTTTCAGTAATAGTAATTCTTGTATAATGTGAGGTCCCGGAGTTTTAGGCTAATATTAAGAATTTAAGCTTACAAATTTTAGAAATAAGAAAACTCGGTAGTTTAGAACTATAGATGTTAAATTTGAAATCGGTACATTTTTCTGAGCTTGTGGTAAAAATTTGGGAGCAAATGGAATTAAAAATCTGATCTGAGTTTTTCTTTAGACCCGATAAATGACACCTTTAAGTAAGAATTGGAAGATGTCAGAGTCAATATTTCAAAAACGAATTTCATATTTGAAATCTACTCTCCGTAATGAAGCTAACAATATAAAGTTTGTCAAGAAATGCGTTTTCTAGGATATTGAGTTTTGAGGGACTATTTCGTAAAGATTCAAGTATTTTTTTTTTT
>QANZ01041214.1:0-33507 GCA_003254925.1 Chamaecrista fasciculata | reverse complement strand
TGCATCTCATGCACCGAGGTCATGCTGGTCTTAGTTCAGTTCAAGCTCCCACTTGAATGAGCGACCAGGGACAGTTTAGATTAATTATCTCATAATTAATCACGGATTGTTATCATAGTAAACATGCTAATAATATGATAACCATTAATTTATCTCCATAAATTAATTGATATGTTCTCAACATATCTATAAAATGATTGGCCCTAGGGCACAATCTCCAACATTCTCTTCTCTAGCTGACGTACGTTTTTCGTTCTTTTCATCTCTTTTGGTTCTTCTCTCATGGTGGTATGAATTTTTGCTGATATTAATCAATTTCCTTGATGCTAGCTTAATCTTTGACCTTCACACTTCATTCTCCCAACCTCCATAGCCATTTTTGAAGCCACACAAGCTTGAGTAATTGCTCCAAACATCATTTTCGGCCAAAATGAAGATTTGTTGGCATCAAGTGTTGATTGAAAGTTAAAGAGTGTGACCATCCATTCTCCAAGTAGTAGAGATGCAGATCTAGGATTAGCCACTACTTCTGCTCCGAGCGGGAGCTAGCCGAAAGCTCACGTCATTGTTCGTGTGGGCATTTAATCTTCTTGAGTAGAGTTGTACTGAATTCTAATGTGTCAGCTCCACTAGTACTTAGGGAGAGGAATCAGGGTTGTGTATTTATTGTTCTGTTTGACTCGCTAACGTGATGGGTTGATTGGCGTTGTATTGCTATTTGATATTTTGAGATATTGTTTCATTGCTTGATTATATTTTAAATTGATAGGCTGACGTAAGTATGCATGTGAACGATGAGATTATGAATGTCAGAGTATTATTAAACGTATATTCGAAAGCTGTGAATAACAAGGTTGATGTTATGCTACTTGGTATAGATGGATTGTGGGTAGGCTTACGGCATGGGTAGGCCCATGTTCGTGCCGATCACGGATTTCCTTAGAGGGGGTCGTGACAAAGTTGGTATCAGAGCCAGGTTATCGCTAAGTCTAATGGAGCTACAAGTGGTCTCGGGTGTCATCTTGGTCATCTTTATGAATCCCGGGCATAACGGTGATCTAAGCTGACACCATGAGAACACTTAGGACGTCTCGAGTTATTCTGTTTTGATTCTTGAACCTATTATGTCCTCTTGGTCAGTAATGTTGTCAGGTGTTTCTTCTTTGTTAAGGTCATCTATGTGTGGTGAGGCAAGTCTTACATGAGTTTTTGGGTAACCCATTAAGACTCTTACTCTATTATATAGAGTAATCATTTTGTGCTTAGTAGAGGTATGGATAGATTATGGAAGTGTACTTTAAGTACAGCTCTAGCTTGAGTCCCAAATTTTGTGTTGGGAGGCATTTCTTCATGATTAGATAGTTGGAATTGATTGAATGATTGGGCATAAGCTCATGATGATCTGACAGTGTCTTTGCCACTGTGGGCTTTCTTGATGAGGTAGCTAGCGGGATATAATCTATGACTGTTGTTCTTAGGAGTGTTGCCCATGCTTGATGCGGAGTAACACCCGTCTACGAGGCATTGTGATCTTGCTTGGGAATGTTAGCACAATAGTGGTGATTCCTTCGAGGATTTGGAAGCTTATATAAGTGGGGATAGTGTAAGGGAATGAGCTTGTTGTAAGGGTGAACCTTGAGTTTGATTCACATTGGGTGATAATTAGCTGTCAAACTTTAGGAACAAAGAGCTGACTAGGCGATTTGGCACTTTTACAACGGTATTGCTGTTGGAGATTGTGCCCTAGGGCACAATCTCCAACAGTTGTGTACCAAGTGTATATGTTAATAGCCAATTTGCACGGAAGTGTACGATGAAGCGATTTCTCAAGACGATGATGATATGTCCACTATACCTAGTGGCGAAGCTAGGTACTCAAGGTGAGAGGATGGTCTGAGGCCAATAGTGGTTGTGATTGCAATGGCGCAAAAAGTCATTAATGCACTACAAGATAACAGGCAATTTGTGACGGAAAAATCCGTCACAAATTTTGGAAATTCCGTCACAAATCAGGTTGGTAACGGAATTTGTGACGGAAGTTTTCCCTCACAAAACAGGGCGTCGCTAAATTTATTTGTGACGGACTTGAACTCCGTCACAAATTGGTGACGGATTTTGTAACAGACTACTACCATTGCTAGTTGTTACGGAATACATCCGTCACAAATTTGTGACGGAGTTCCGTGACAAATTCCCTCACAATTCTGTGACGGGTAGTTCTCCGTCACAAATTTGCCACCCACATGTTTGTGACAAATTGTAGTCACAAATTCTGTCACAAATTGTTCAAAATTTATAATATTCTCCTATTAATTGCTTTCTCAAATTTAGATATAAATTTTTATTATTGTTTTATTTTTACTAATTAAATATATTGTAATTCTATTGTATATACTAAATTTTGCAACACAATAAATCTTCAACAACAATTTTATATATCATTAAACAAATTAGAAGTATAGATAAGAAGAATGTAGTTTGAAATACTTTTTTGGATGATACATCATTCACTAAATAATACATTAGAAGGCATTTTGTTTGTCCAGTACAGAATGCCTTATACCCTAGGATCAAAATAAAATAATGTCTCTTTCTTCTGCTCTTGACACTTTGCATCTTCATGATTGTGTAGTGAAAGAATTGAGGACAACTTGCGGAAGCCTGAAATTTCCAATCAATATCAATGCAATTAGTATAGATTATGACATAGAAGTTAAATTAAAATGACTAAAGCTAAATTCTAAAGCTTAAATGTGACTGAACCTTCATATATTCAATCAAAGTAAACAAAAATACATAGATGCATAGGGAAATATTTGCATAATTAAGTAAAAGCTCTCTTCTTTTTCATGTATAGTCATATATTATTGCTAAACATCAAAGAGAAATCAATCAAGAGTAAGAGAAACACCCGGATATAAGGCTCTAGATAAAAATGATTGGGCTTGATGCAGTTGCAAAGAATATAATGCTAGGATTGTCTTCGTAAAGAATAACTAAAAAATAAAAATATCTTATTAGGAAAATTACCTAAAATGTTCCATTTGTCTCTAGAGTTCCACCTTAGAAGCTAATTCAAATGGTCACCAGACAATGATAAAATATTACACAGAAAGGAGATATTATGAATGAGATGTATACTATAAATCCAATAGGTAATTAAAGTGTTGAAGGAACTAAAAATTGAAAAATCACAGATTAAAGTGTTGAAGGAACTAAAAATTGAAAAATCACAGATTAAAATTCTCCCATAGGTAAAAAGACAAGCAATGAACAATTAGCTNTCACCAGACAATGATAAAATATTACACAGAAAGGAGATATTATGAATGAGATGTATACTATAAATCCAAATTTCCCTTTAGTTATCACATGCTATTTTCAAAGTTTGCCAAATACACACACATGCACACCTACGGCACCCACCCCATATTACATATATATATATATATACATATATATATATATGTCTTATTTGTGTATGTTATTATATATATATGTATATATCTTGTGTATATTTATATACATTTCCTCCATAGATACATTTAATTATTTGTATATTTATATAGGCATATTTTCATGCTTCTTATATATATAATCCTATGAAAATGCCCCACCAATCTCCTAATTACAGGTACACACATAGTATGAAAGCATCAGGATAACTTTTTCTCTTAATGTTTAGGACTCATTTTCCCCTTCCCCTTAGGCCTTAGTGTTTATTCTTTACTTGTTCCCTGTGATGTTGCGATTTGTACTCTGTTCTGTCTTACTACTTTGTAATGTCCTCTTTTGAACTCTTCTGTATCAGTATGACCTTTTAATCTAATTTGCATGCTTTACCAAAAAATAGTCTTAAACCAAGTTTAATTTAAACAAATCAAAGGTCTTAATTTCATGACAGTATTGAAATAAAATTTGAACAAAAGTTTTATGACATGTCACAAGCCTTAAATGAAGAATGAAGGTCAAAGGTAATCCAATAACAAGACACAAGCATCTCTATGAAAGAAAATGACTTAAGATCTAGAAAGAGGAAGTAAGCTTCAGGAAATAATTCAAGTCCATTATGAAGGAGAAGATGAGAAGTGTAACTTATCTCCTTTCCCTTCTATCTTCTCCTGCATTTTTTATTGCCCCTTCCTCCTCCAATCTCTGCTGCAGAAGATGAGAAAAAGTCCCCTATTAGGAAGGCAACAAAGCAATAGATATTCAAGTGAAATTAAAATTATCCTACTATCAACAAAAAAGTTAAGGAATTTTTTGAAAGAGAATAAGATTCATGGACCTAATAAATGTATTCTTTGGTCCTTTGGAAGTTTCAATAAATAGATAATGTTCCAATGAATTATAATACTAGTCTAAATTGCATATAATATGTCGAAAGAAACCCTTGATATTGATGATCTATACACTTACAAATCAAAATATTCAATGAAATGGGACACTAATTTCACTAAATTTATTCATTGAAAACTACTAAAATTAATCTTTTAAAGTTAAAGGCATATCAGATTGGTAGGTAACCAAATATTCCTTTCAGAAAATGAGTTAGCATTTAGCATTGCAATAACAAAACAGAATTATGCTCCATCAACAAATAGGGGAATGCATGACCACTTGACCAGTAGTAATTAAAGTGTTGAAGGAACTAAAAATTGAAAAATCACAGATTAAAATTCTCCCATAGGTAAAAAGACAAGCCATGAACAATTAGCTTTATAACAGGGTAAAGTGGAGTTCAAAAAACCTCAATCTCTATGGAATTAAGCCCTTGAGAAATTTCACAAACTTGTCAAGGTTTGCAGCAGCTCTAACTATCACCTTGTATACATAACACCAATCCTTTCCAGTTTTACTCAATCTTGTCCAAAGGACTTCATGACCATTTAACATTCAATTGCTGGAAAGTACACAAGTACAATAATTAAGAAAGATATCCAGCAACTTCCATCTAAAACGAAATACTCATTTCAAAGGTAATATAAGTAGACAAAAGTTCAAAAGCAAAGAAGTTTAAAATTTTTTTGTGGCCTGAGCAATCTCTGTCAGTGCAGAACCATGAGGACGCCAAGGTTCATTATCAATAGCATCCAATATTACCTAGATTATAAATAAAAGTAAAAGAATTAACAAAATGACACAAGGCTTATCATTTGTATACTCGGAAAATTTTGATCATTACATACATTTCACAGTCTAGCAACAGAAACTGAGAGATTGACCATAACATAATCCATAGTTAACAATATTATGTCAGACAAAAAGGTCCTAATGTAATTAATAAATTATCATAGTCTTCCATCTCCATCAATAACTGGTACTTACTCAGGGAGGAATGGAGTTGATAAGTCATAACTCACAATTTTTCAACAAATGGTCTGAACTTGGGAGTCTATAAAATGGGGTAGGAAGATAGTTTAGGGAATTTCTTTAAGAGACTATAAGGATATAACATTTTGATAAACATTAGGAACTTAGACTAAAACATTTCAAATTCACTAGTGAATCAAAATAAAAATCCCCAAAGCTAGATAATCTCCTCAACAGGTCGGGCCACAAAGATCCAAGTCCTCAGCAAGCCTATGCCTTAAATCTGGCAATGATTGCAAAACAATTATTTGACTGTTCGTCATGACAAATTGTCCAATTTGCCATGGCAGAAGTTCTTCTGCCTTTCCTTGAGGGAGATAGTCGAAGAGAAACAGTACTTATAAACATTCCCTTCTTTAAAAAAAACCAGCAACCGTGAGGAATGTACGTTACCATAAACAATGAGAAAATATATAGTATGATAAAATGAAATAATAGCTCTTGAAAAACGGATTTTAAAACTGGAAGTTAATTGGGGGAAACAATCTGACAGCTAGCGTCCATCGACTAGAAAGAGCAAAAACTGCAATTAAAAGCTTGATTTAATTACTTTGCAGTTAGTGTTTTACCTTCTATTCGATTTCCAGAACTTTGAGCACCTTCAAGTTCACCTTCAAGAACTGCTATTAATCAATTCCTATTTCTTGTTTCGTAACCCTACATTCAACAGTCAACACACAATCGAGAGAGAGAGAGAGAGACTAACGGTGGTGCCAATTCGGTGAGAAACGAACACCGCTGGTGCCGCTATGCAAGGGAGAAGCAACGGCCGCACATGGAGCAGAACATAGGAGGGAAAGGGAGCGAGGATCAGAGAAGAAGCGATGGTGCGATAGTGCGATAGAGGAAAAGGAAAGGCGCTAAAGAAAGAGTGAAAATGAGATGCACATCAACCCTAGAATGACGATGAAAGTCGAAAGAGATTGGCAAAGGAGGGAAACGAAAATGAAAACCAAAGTGGAGGGATTAGGGATTTAGCGCCTGTTTTTTTTTACTTTTGCGACCCAATTTTTGTGTGACGGACCAAATCCATCACAAATTCCGTTACAAGGTGAGGTGTCAAATTTTAAAATTGTAAAACAACTTTTGTGACGGCTTTTGCGACGGATTTGGTACGGATTTGTGACAGAACGTAGTCCGTCGTAAAATTCCGTCACAGATAGCATGTTTTCTTGTAGTGATGTGAAAGACTCCTTGAGGGAACACGTTATGTTCAAAGCATTATTATTGAGGAAGAATTTTTACTAATCGATTGGAAAGTTATAAGTTGGAGTATGGCGCACTGTGTAAGCGACCGTTTGTATGATGGGCATAGGAGAGAGAGCCATTCAGTGGTCTTTTGTCATATTAATCAGAGAAGTAAGGTAAATTGGTTGAGTATGGATCAATGGACAAACAAATGGTTGGGGATGTGAAGACAAGTGGTGCGGCGAGGGGAAGATAAGAAGTTAAGATCAATGTATAACGATACCAAGGAAGCTAGCGACAGTGGTTGTATGAAATGGGCGACAGAGATGTGGTGAAAGTAGATAGTACACGAGTCATTTTAGGCGAAGGATCAATAGCCTTATAGTAATTCATGGCAAGGTAGATGAAGGAAGTGCTCATGTGATGTCAAGGATGAGAGGATGCTGAAATGGGAAGCAATATAAAGGTCGTATGATGGTGAAACAATTGAGAATAGTATACATTGGTGATTCGAGCTTGCAAATTGTTGACAAGGAGATCTCAAAGATGCTTAGCTTGGTTCAGAGACCTGGAAAAGGCTCTTGGACAGGTTCCCAATGTTAGGGAACTCTTGGGTATAGTTTTTGGGGAGTGGCTAAGCCTATTGCTGGGTAGAGAAAAGAAGTTATACCGAGACAACATTCAGGGTATGGTATGGGCACCGCAAGGTTTGGAGGGCATCATTCGGGTTGTTGAATGCCCTAGCAGTATTTATGAACTTGATGTTAGGACGTTTAAGTCAATTTTGGTTGATTGTGTGGTAGTAGTCATGATCACATCTTGATTCATTGAGGAGTCCGGAGGAACACATGAAGCATCTAAGGATATATTTGTAGATGTCAAGAGAGTAGTAGTTTCACACCAAGTTTCTTGAAGCATATACCTTGGATAGGTCGGGTGGCATTCCTTGAGCATGTCATGTCAATAAAAGACATCAATGTTGACCCAGGGCAAGATTGAAGCATTTCAAGGGTGGAAGCGATCGACCTCGATGACAGAGATTCAAATCACTTAAGGTTGGTAGAGAATTACCATTGTTTTGTAAATGATTTCTTTGGGATTGTAGCTTCTTAGCATTGATAACTCAGACGTATATGAGGTTTGGGGGTCCGAGGTTTGTGAGTAGAGCTACCAAGATTTAAAGGATAGCTTGACTTTGGTCCTAATGTTGATATTACTAGGAGATGCATAAGGTTATGCTTTGTTTAGTGATGCACACAACGCAATGCTCAGTTGGATATTGATGCTACATGAGTAGGTCATTGCTTATGTATTGAGGTAGTTGAAGAATCATTCAATTCGACTCAGAGATGGCGACAATAATTTTGTATTAAAGAATTGGAGGTATTGCTTATACAAGAAGACATGTGAAGTCTACATGAACCTTGAGAGTCTTAAGTATATTTTAATTAGAAGGACTTGAACTTAAGGCAAATGAGGTAGATGGGATTGAGGATATACTATGACTATACTATTCCTTACGATTTAGATGAGGTGAACATGGTAGTTGAGATATTGATCAGAAAGTTTATGGAAAGTTGAGACACGATAGTGGTGAGGAAGCCTTTTATAGTGAAGATCATTCAATCGGACGTGATCTAGTCTTGTATAGCAAGTGAAGAGGTAATAAGAGGAAGGACCAAGTTTAAAGAAGCTTATGGAAGAAGTGAATTCAGACAAGGCTACTAAGTTCATCCTAAATGCAGAGTGAGGCTTTCCCCACAAATTAAAATCACATTGCACGTTCTCATGGTTTGGGACTGGAAGGGTGGATTTTGACAAAGGCACATTGCAGGACGTCTTTTATGCATCCGGGAGTACCAACATGTATTAGGATTTGAAGCAAAGGTATTGGTAGAACGAGAAAAAGAATGTTGTTGCAGATATTATTTCGAGATGTTTAGCGTGTCAACAAGTAAGGGTGGAGCACCAGGAGCCAGTTGAGGTGTTTTAGAGGATTGAGATTCTTGAGTGGAAGTGGGGCGGAGCCACTATGGACTTCGTAGCGAGATTTTCACATGGTCAGTAAGGTTATGACTTTGTAGGAAAGATTGATGATAGAGTAACCAAGTCTACATATCTTACCAACAAGGTCTACCTATGAGGTGATAGATTGTGCACAAACAAATTTGGAATGGATCGTGAGATTACATGGGGTGTAGGAATCAAGTATTATTTTTTTTTTTACAAGGGGTTGCGGTTTACTTCTCAGTTTGGAGAGTATTACTAGAGGCACTAGGGATCATAATTTACCTAAGCACAACTTTTCAACCACAGACAGATGGACAATTGGGATGCACTACTTAGTCATTGGAAGTTATGAGGTTTGGTAAGAAGGGCAAGTTAAGTTTGAGGTACATCGGACCTTTTGAGGTGTTAGAATGAGTCAATAACGTTGCCTTTAGATTAATTTTGCCTATGGATTTAGAGGATGTGCATTTGGTGGTTTATGTCTCAGCCAGATTCGGCGTACGCGTTTCAACTAGAAGAAGTTTAACCAATGGTGATACCGCAGAGTGTTTATAAGTATTTGTAGGTTGGGGTTAGTACCTTAGAGGAAATTCGGGGGCCGAATTTCTTAAGGACGGGAGATTGTGAGGTCCCGGAGTTTTAGGCTAATATTAAGAATTTAAGCTTACAAATTTTAGAAATAAGAAAACTCGGTAGTTTAGAACTATAGATGTTAAATTTGAAATCGGTACATTTTTCTGAGCTTGTGGTAAAAATTTGGGAGCAAATGGAATTAAAAATCTGATCTGAGTTTTTCTTTAGACCCGATAAATGACACCTTTAAGTAAGAATTGGAAGATGTCAGAGTCAATATTTCAAAAACGAATTTCATATTTGAAATCTACTCTCCGTAATGAAGCTAACAATATAAAGTTTGTCAAGAAATGCGTTTTCTAGGATATTGAGTTTTGAGGGACTATTTCGTAAAGATTCAAGTATTTTTTTTTGGGTAAATTTGTAATTTCAGCCTTAGAAACTCTGAACCAGAATTCCTTTTCTACCTCCTAACTTTGTGAAATTTGAAAACAACCCCACTACCATTCTAAAACCCCAAAACGACTCTTCCTCCTCATTCACATCTCTCCCTCATCTCTCATTTCTCTCAAGTCTCCAGCCACCACCACTCCTTCGCCCCTCCACCACCACTTCCGGCGACAATCTCCGGCCAGCCAAAAGCCGTCGGCGACCTCCGTCTAGCCATCACCGTCGTCCGCCCTCTTCTCTTCTCTAGCTGACGTACGTTTTTCCTTCTTTTCATCTCTTTTGGTTCTTCTCTCATGGTGTTATGAATTTTTGCTGATATTAATCAAATTCCTTGATGCTAGCTCAATCCTTGACCTTCACACTTCATTCTCCCAACCTCCATAGCCATTTTTGAAGCCACACAAGCTTGGGTAATTGCTCCAAACATCATTTTCGGCCAAAATGA
Organism: Chamaecrista fasciculata; assembly: GCA_003254925.1. Classification (NCBI taxonomy): domain Eukaryota; kingdom Viridiplantae; phylum Streptophyta; class Magnoliopsida; order Fabales; family Fabaceae; genus Chamaecrista; species Chamaecrista fasciculata. Next base: position 23,468 of record QANZ01041214.1, on the reverse strand, counting down.
AGATTTGTTGGCATCAAGTGTTGATTGAAAGTTAAAGAGTGCGACCATTTATTCTCCAAGTAGTAAAGATGCCGATCTAGGATTAGCCACTACTTCTGCTCCGAGCGGGAGCTAGCCGAAAGCTCGCGTCATTGTTCGTGTGGGCATTTAATCTTTTTGAGTAGAGTTGTACTGAATTCTAGTGTGTCAGCTCTACTAGTACTTAGGGAGAGGAATCAGGGTTGTGTATTTATTGTTCTGTTTGACTCGCTAACGTGATGGGTTGATTGGCGTTGTATTGCTATTTGATATTTTGAGATATTGTTTCATTGCTTGATTATATTTTAAATTGATAGGCTGACGTAAGTATGCATGTGAACGATGAGATTATGAATGTCAGAGTATTGTTAAACGTATATTCGAAAGCTGTGAATAACAAGGTTGATGTTATGCTACTTGGTATAGATGGATTGTGGGTAGGCTTACGGCATGGGTAGGCCCATGTCCGTGCCGATCACGGATTTCCTTGGAGGGGGTCGTGACATATAATATCTCTAGTTGGTTGTAATTTTGGCCTTCACTTCTTTGTTCTAAGCTTCTAGCCCTTGTAATTGGTCCACTTAGAATTTCCAATTCTTCAATAGCTCTCTGTTTCACATCACTAATTATCACCAAAATCCAAAATATAGGTCGACTAATTAATTTATAAATAGTTTTAAAACATCATGTTCATATATAGTCGTTTGTATTGGCTTGCAAGTCAACATTTTTTTAAATTAAAATTTATATGATAAATAATAAAAGGAAATTTAAAGAGTTCGATTAATCAATATGCATATGATGAAAATAAAAAAATGGCAATCAAATTAAAGACATCACGTTCACATTATTATATATACAAAAAAATATATACATTAATGGTGAACTACAATTTGGATGTGGATGATCACATGACACATTATTTATTTGGGAATAATAATCTTTTTTAATTTTTTTGGTATACATGATTAATCCCTTCTAAGAAAATTCTTGAACCACTGAGTAGAGAGTTTTGAATATCTTTTTGTTATCGTTTTCATAATTTACAAAGATGATTCCGAAACGTACGGTGTAACCAGAAGCCCATTCAAAGTTATCCAATAATGACCATGCAAAATATCCTTTCACATTCACGCCATCCCTAATAATTAAACCACAATACAATTAAGTTATAAGTAGAGATAGAAAATAAATGTAGGAAACTTAAAAGCATTAGAAATAATAATTAACCTAATTAATAGAGAGAGCCACTTACTTGATGGCAGATTGAAGATAATAAAGATGACGGTAATAATAATCAATTCCAAAAGTGTTTCATCCGGTGTTAATGTGGGATCGTTGTATTCGTCCACACCTATAGATATATACATCATTGTTTAGACGAAAAATTCATTTACATATTCACATATATGAACATGATTGATATATATGTGAATATATGAACATTTTCAGTAGTTTAATATATACCATTTTCAGTGATGTAAATCAAAGGATTGTTATAGTTTGTCTTCACATAGAGCAACAAGCCAACAAGTCTCTAAATCCTCTTGGATAATAATACAACCAATTCGAAGCAGCCTACATGATAGATATTATCAAATATAGGATACACAAATTAAACAGAGTAAACGTGTAATTAAATTGATCTTTGAAAGATACACTCTCTATAAATTTAGTTTATACTCTTTGATCTCTGAAAATGGTACTCTAATATATTTCAATTCTATTAGTTTCTTTTAAAAAAAAATACTCAAGGGAAGTGTATTCCCTCTATAATTTTCAAAGACTAAAAATTATACAAGTTTAGTTTATACTCTCGTGAATTTGTATATCATGAGGGATCAAATAATTATATGTTTACAATTAAATTCAAGTTTCATGAATGAATGAGGAGAGGATAGTGGAATTACATACGTACCCTTGGTCCAATGGATATCCCATTACGCTCAACTACCATAAAATACGAAAGAAGAAGAATAAATATAAAGTCAGTAGAAATTCAGGGGTTAAATCATCACTAAAGAACTAGATCATTGACAATTGAAACATTTCATGGGCCAAATTGTGTATTTTGATTATTCAGTGACTGATTAGTTGACTTGGCATAAATTTAAGAATCAAATAGTGTTTTCTAAAAAATCAGTACTATTTTATATAGTTTAAAATATAGAGTAAACAAATAGATTGGTCATTGAAAGATGAATGAATTAACAACTCAATTCTCGAAACTTTAGTTTACACTCTTTAATATCTAAAAGTCCTAAAACAAATACATATTAATCTTTTTGTCCTTACAAGTACTTAAAAATAGGTTTAAGAAAAATTGTATTGTCTCTACATATATCCTTTAAGTTTGGATGATATTCAAAATAACCCTATATATATATATATATTCAATGAAGACCTTGAAATTTTATCCTACGAGTTTGCGTCAATAGTTTTGGAGATGGACATAATGTACCCAATATGTAGTATATATATATTCGTAATTGTAAATATTTATGTTTATATATAAAAATACAATATTTTTAAATTTTGCATTTTGAGTAAAAGAAAATATAAAATTGTAATGATAAATGTTAAATATATATATATATATTAAATTAATCAAATAGTACATTCATATTTATGATTTACTTTTTTTTAGGAATTAAAGATGTAAAAAATTGATGAAAATAAATTTTATATTAATAAAATAATATATTTCAAAACTTGTCTGGTCATAGGTCTAATAAGTATGTAGATTTAACTATTTGTTAAGTCCAAAGATGTATCAACTCATGCTCGGTCTAAGTTTAGGGATCATAGTATCTTATCTATGATCCTCATCCTTACTTTCAAGGATTAAAGTGTATAGAATAAACTTTTAAAAATGGATTGAGTTGTCAACTCATATATTTTTTAAGGACTAAATTGTATATTTACTAAAATATATAGTTATTAATTAATTACCTGTAAGATTGGCCATCGAGTCAGTTTGGTAGTTGGGTTTGGCATTGCTAAAGCTAGGTGCATTTGAGGCATAATTGGTTGTGTAATAGTTAAGTCCAAGAAAATCAAAGGAGCCTTTAACAAGTTTGGATTCTTTTTCTGTGAATTTTGGTAATCTGCTTCCCACAAGTTGTCTCATGCTTTGTGGATAATCTCCATTAGTGAGAGGATCTAAATACCATCCAAGCATAAAATCAATGGATCTTGAAGCAGCTTCTTCATCCACTTTTGTTTTTGATAAGGGTATGAACCAATGAGAAACCAATGTTATGCCTATCGTACCCTTTTGAGATGCCTGCACACCCACACAAAATATATTAACAATAATAAATACATGTGAAATATAATAATTGATAATGAAAAAATATATATGACTACAATTTTGTTTTAGTTTTCTCTATGGATTAATTTCTTTTCTTCACTAGGTATCTCCAATTTATTCATTTACAAATCCATTTATTATTAATTTTATTCACTTTAGTCTCTTCTGTTAACAAAATTGATGGCATATTTCCATTAACAAATGATGTGATGCCATATTATAGCATGTCAAGGTGCAATATGTGTAATCAATTAAAAATTAGATAAAATGAATGAACCAAAAATATTATAGCTAATAAATTGGTGAAGATCACATTACGAAGACATATTTACTATTTAGCATAATATAAGAGTTGATGGGACAACTCAGAAACCTTCTTAAGGGTGGTCGCCCTAGTTTCACTTAAGACATGTCATGGCTTATGAAGACGACCACCCAAGTGCTCTTGAGCTTTGGAGGAATATAAAAGAGATCTTCTTGCCTTCTTGTAGGTTATTGTCGTTATCATGCTACTACCTGCAATTGAATTCTCAAATGTTGAATATGAGACCCTATCCTTAATTAAATTAAATCAAACCCTAATCAATTGATACACAAGTTAAATTTGGTGGTAAAAGATGAAAAAGTAAAAATCTTAATTGATAAATATTGAACCTGAAACTTGACTCTAGAGTTGAACAACAGCAACATGAGCAAGAAGAAGATGGTGAGCCACTATATATGGCTCGGTGCCAGAATCACCGCCAGTGCATTCTTGCTTGAGCCATTCTGAACAACGACCTGGAGCCATCTATCCTATTTGTCCCGGTGCATACCCACTCATACTGAATGTCCATGGTTCGTTCAACGTTATCCAATGCTTCACTCTATCTTCAAATTCTTCGAAGCAAACTCTCGCATAATCCTCGAAGTCTTTATTGGCAATTAAATAATAAAAATCAACACTAATATGTATAAGTTTCTACTTAATTCAATAATTAATTACATACATACATAGATATATAAANCTGTAATACCCCAAGGTACCATGTTAGACATTAGACTTAGCATTTGACTTAAAAGTAAATTGTGTAGTTAATCTAGAAGTCCTTATGAGCTTGTGGTTAAATTTTGAGAGCAACCTGACAAAAAAAATTTATCCGTGTTTCATTTTAATTTTATTATAAGACACTTTTGAGTAAGAAATAATAAATTATAGATATAATATTTTTGAAAGGAAAATATATATTTGGAACCTGCTATTTTCAATGAATTCAACAATATAATATTTTTCAAAAATCTCTATTTCTAGAACTTTTGAGTTTTAGGGACTCTTTTGAAAGAATTTAAATGTTTTTGGGCAATACTATGGATCTAGCCTCTTTCTCCTTGCATCAGAATTACTTTTTTACCCCCAAATTTGGCCAAAATAGCAAAACAACCCTTTCTTTAACGGAAAATTACACAAATATTGCTTCTGTTTAACGGCGAAATACACAACTACCTTATGTGCAATTTTTGAAACCACACGTCATAAAAGTGAGATTAGGCCAAACTACAGGTACCTTTCCTGTATTTTACCCTAAAAAGAAACCTGGAGTAATTTCCAGCATTGCGCTATAGAGAAGTTAGCTTTTCAAGAGGTTGAGCTCTATTAATTGCATTGCTCTTAAACGTTTTTAAGTTCATCAACTTCTCTGGTTGAACCAGAATACAACATATCATATTGAGTGAACTAACAATTTGGTCCCTAATAGATCACCGAGCTAACAACTTGATCCTTGAAAGATTGAAATGTACAATTTAGTCTCTGACAGATTAAAACGGTATATATATTAATTAGTCCCTTTTATGTACTAAATAGTATATCGTTTTAATCTTTTAAGGACCAAAAAATATACCGTTTTGATATTTCAGGGACTAAATGTGTATTTTAATCTTTCAGGGACCGAGTTGTCAGCTCGGTGATTTTTCAGGGACCAAATTGTTAGTTTACTCTATTATATTTATTGGTGAAATATGTTTGACATTCATTATTACTTAGGAGCCAACTCATCCAGTTTGCTGTATTGAGATACAGACAATGGAACAAAACCTTTCTTCCTCACAAATACATTAAATTCATATATATGTTGCTAATAACGAACAAGTATATATCATAGATGTGATATATATATATATATATATATATATGTCTCCCAAGCTAATGAATCTCTCTCCAAGCAAAATCAAAGCTTGCAGCTAGCAGCCAGCCCCTATGGTTTGGGATGTTTAGGAGTTGGATGGGTGGTAACTCCATGGTAATCAATGTGGTACACAATGTCATGAGGATTATTGCTACTGTTGCTTGTGTATTCTAATTTCATGGAATCATCCTTATTATCATCAGCCTCACTTTCTTCCATTGCTTCATCTTCCTTCTGCAACATGCATTTCATGCAACTATAATATTAATCCAGATTACTTGTATATATATATATGATTTGAACATGAAAGGAAGTTGGCCAAAGTACACTTTTAGTCAGATATCTTTTGCTCACGTTTCAATTTGGTCTCGTTTTTTTTTTGTTGTACTTTTGGTTCCATATATTTTTTGTTGCAGAATTGGTCTCATATTTTTTTTGTTGCAAATTTAGTCTCATATCTTTGTAAAAAGTTTCACCGTAAGTCCCACAATGTGTATGAAACTTTTTGCAAAGATATGAGATTAATTGTACAACATGACCAAAAGTGCAACAAAAAAATATACGAGACCAAATTGAGATTGAGCAAAAGATATGGAACCAAAAGTGAACTTTGACCAAGGAAGTATACCTTGACTTTGTGATATTCATGATGCTGTTGGACAATGGGGTTTGAGTTGCTCAACTTTCTTACTGATCTTGGGAAGACATCTACATAGGAGATTTTGGGGTTGTGGGAGAGGAAATATAAAGCCACTAGTGTGAATAGACAGCATAGGAAGAAGAAGTGGGAAGAGTTCATCATATATAAATAATCTGTGTGGAAACAAAAGGTATGAGGTCTCTTGCTAGCTAGCTGTTTATTACTTCAGCATTATATAGAAGCTCATGTCCCAAAGAAGTGATGGAGAGAGAGAGAGAGTTAAGCAATTATTGATTAAGGGACTGGGGAAACATGTTTCAACCTATATGCCCACTTTTCTGTTGCTTACATAAGATAGGACTACCCTATCTCTTTCTCAAGAATGGATTTGCTGAAATTAGATAGATGTGAAGTTCCCTAAAGTTATAGAGAGATAAGAAGATTAAGTTTTATATCTACACAATCAAGTGTATTTGGGGGAATGGATTCGTTGAAGTACTTCAACAGTGAAGTTCACTAACTCAAGTATTTGGTCAAAAATTTATTTTGGTCCTTAATGTTTACCCAAAGTTCCATTTTGGTCCCCAATGTTTCTCTGTTCCATTTTGCTCCTTAACATTTCCTAAAAGTTTCATTATTGATCCCTAACTATTGAATATGATTATATCTCTCTCGTTTTAAACTTGAATGCGGTTACATCAGAGCTACTGATTAAATTTGATGAGTTCTTTCTTTACTTAGTTGGAGTCATCAGCAAACGATGTCAAATCGAGAATGAAATGGGTCGTTTATTTAATGAATTTGGTCATATCTCTTCCGATTCAAGTCCAAATGCAACGTAACCAGAGTTACAAATTACTCTTGATGAGTTTTTTCTCTATCCAGTTGAGACCGTTGACAAACGAGATCAAATATATAATACTTCGAAAATGAGTTTGGTCAAAACATCAATATTAACTTTCGGAGTACTATTTGACTTCATTTGTCAACCGTCCTGTCTAGACAAAGAAAAAAATCGTCAAGAGTAACTTATAGCTCCGATTCTGTTGCATTTGAACTTGAAATGAGAGAGATATGATAAAACTCATGAAATATGTAGCTCATTGTTGCACTCGATTTCATGCCCAATTTGACTTTGTTTGTCAATGACTCCAACTAAGCAAAGAAGAGCTCATCAAATTTAACTTGTAACTTTGATTTAATCGTATTCAGGTTTGAAATGAGAGAGATATGACTATATTCAATAGTTAAGAACCAATGATGAAACTTTTAGAAAACATTAAAGTTCAAAATGGAACGAAAAAAAATATTAGGGACCAAAATGAAACTTCGGGTAAACATTAGGGATCAAAGTAGGTTTTTGACCCAAGTTTTTTTATGGCGCAGAAAAAGACTTTCCACAAGAAAAAAGTTTAAGGTAATCAAACCTGAATATTCTCCATTGTATTACAATTTACAGTAACAGGTAATCAACACTAAGAAACAATTTCTTTTTTTTGGCTCACGTGCATGTCTCATGCCAAACAAAACCAGTCTTCATCAACCCATGTTTTGTCTTCTCATCATATCTTTCATCCTCTGGGTGCTATTTCTGTGATCTCTCTTCCTCTCTTGATATATATATGTTGTAGATTTGTTTTCATCTGAGATCACTTGTTCATGCCTGAAATCAAAAGGTACATACATACACATATACATCCTTTAACTGGTTTAGTTCTAAAGTTTATGACCTTATTATATGAATTATAATTCCTACAAAGTTTTAAACTTTTTCAAGATTGAGTAGTGGGGCTGGGTAGTCTGAACTCCATGGCTCTTCATTAATTAACTTCTATCTGAAGCATTAATTAGGAGCATAATTATATCCCATTAATGAAATTAGTGTGAATAAAGCAGAGAACTACACAATAACTCAATAGTCAATAACACCTTTTTATGTTTTTTTTTTTTTTTTCAGAGTGCACTTTTAGTCCCATAACTTTTGCTCAGGTCTCAATTTGGTCTCGTAACTTTTTTTGTTACACTTTTGCTCTCATATCTTTTGCACAAGTCTTAATTTGGTCTCGTGTTACACTTTTGGTCTCATATCTTTCGATCAGGTTGCGTAATTAATCTCATATCTTTTGTTCAAGTTATAGAATTAGTTTTATGACTTTTCAAAAGGTTCCATACTGTGGAAACTAACGGTAGAACTTTTTACAAAAATACGAGACTAATTCTACACCTAATCAAAAGATATGAGACCAAAAGTGCACTTTAATTTAACCTCTTTCTTCTTTTTTCTTATGATAACATTGCCCGGTGATAAAATATGATTCCTTTTCTTGTTACCCACAATCTAAGCAACCATTAATATTTCCATATAGACTCTGTTTAGTTTGGGTCTACATCACATGGGCTATTTTAATGGCAGCTTAAGGTACACAATAACATGAGCCATCACGCATGCTCAAAAGTTTAGCCATTACTCAACTGATCAATAATATAATCAAGCACTATTACATCCATTATTTTAACTTATTGATTTTTTTTCCTGATAAGGAAATGCTAATGCATTAATATTTTTGTGATAGAGCTTTTGCGGGACAATCATGACAACAATCATAGCATCATAAAGCACAATAATATTATCTTCTTAAGTAGAAAGAAAGGATTCTCTTTCTTTATCCCTAAATGACAGTAATTATTAATATTATCTTCTCTCTAATGATTTTTTTTTCTTCTCACCTTCCAAATTACGGTAGAATCCTAATCAAACTATTGTTTTTTATAGGTCAAATCCTCATTTTGGTCCCTAATGTTTATCTCAAATTTCATTTTGGTCCTTAATATGTTTTTCTTCTGTTGGGTCCTTAATATTTCCCAAAATTTTCATTTTGGTCCTGAACTTCTTATTATGGTCACATCTTTTTCGTTTCAAGTCCGAATGCGACAAAATTGAAGGTACAAGTTGCTCTTAATGAGTTGTTTCTTTTCCCAATTGGAGTCATCAATAAACAAGGTTAAATTGGGCTAAAAAATGAGTCTCTTGTTTCATGAAATTGGTCATATCTTCCTAATTTCAAGTTTGAATGCGACTAAAAAAAATTTAAAGTAGTCGATTATTTTCTTTTAGGCAACTTATTATTTAGTTCATGATTATACCCATTTGATAAATTAATCTTTGCATAATTAAAATATATGACTCAGGTTTTGAAATATCACATATTACAATAGTCAATGATTTGGTCTTTAGACTAAATTTAGAGATAAAAAAACACAAATTTTGTTCAAATTCAACGATAAATAGTAAAAAATTAGTAAACTTTAGTGAGCAGAAAGTACAAAATTAGTTTAAATTTAAGAACCAAATTATCATAGGGATCAAATCATATATTTTGATTAAGGCAAAACACCCTTTCGTGCCCTTAACGTTTGCGGTGATTTTCAGTTATGCCCCTAACGTTTCATTTGTGTCAGTTGTGCCCCCAATGTGAAACGTTAGTTTCAATTATGCCCCCAATTTCAATCATCCACAAAAAAAACACCATTTTCGCACGATTTGAGCTTGGTTTTGATCAGATTTCATATGGGTACTCATTTTCGACTCCTAAGGATCATTTTGCACATGGAAATTTTGAGAAAAATGCTTCGTTTTGCTGCATTTCGTTTTGGTCCTTTTTGGGGTTCATCAGGTCCGATTTTCTTCGGATTTGGGGCTATTTTAAACTTAATCTTTGAAATTGATCCAAGGAATCAAGTTTGTGATGTCCGAAAATTAAAACCCATATGAAATCTGATCAAAATCGAGCTCAAATCGTGCAAAAATGGTGTTTGTTTTTGTGGATGATTGAAATTGGGGGCATAATTGAAACTAACGTTTCACATTGGGGGCACAACTGACACAAATGAAACGTTAGGGGCATAACTGAAAATCACCGTAAACGTTAGGGGCACGAAAGGGTGTTTTGCCTTTTTGATTAATTAAAAACTCATTTATTGACTCACAAGAACCAAATAGGTTTTCTCCTTTTATTTTTTTGTTGAATGAATGAGCCATGGTTATCGAACTCTGGGCTGATGATTGGGCCTGAGTGAGGCCCAGGCCCATCTTCTTCATCGTCGTAACGTCGTTAGTCTTCACCAAACCCAGCAACAGAATACTGAATAGTTGATACAATGAAGACAATGAAGGAGAAGAAGGAGAAGCATGAAATGGAAGAAGAAGAAGAAGCATCCCGTAAAAGTAAAAGGAAAAGGAAATCAAAGTCTTCATCATCAAGAATCCTTCATGATTCCAATACCATCTTCCCTTTGTTACTCGCATCCCTCTCCTCTAACTCCCACACACCACAATCCTTCATCAATACGTGCATCTCCCGAATTCGCCCTTCTCTTCTCTCCCAAAAAATCCATCTCTCACCCATTCTAGCACTGCTTCCTACTCTTCTCACCTCCCAGTACGCTTAATTTAATCCTCTTCCCTCCCTTTCTTCAATTTCTGCTTTCTTTGAGTCAAAAAAGGCGCCAATATCTTGTTGAATCTGTTCGCTTATTATTATTATTTTTGGGTTTTGCAGATGTGCTGAAATTGCGCGGCGCGCTGCGGATATTGTAGGCGCGGCTTCACTTGCTTCGTTTGAAATGAATCGTGAAATCGCCGCCGATTGTGAAACTGTGAAGGGTTTAATCACACTGTTGGGAAGTTCCAAGAAGAGGGTTCTACTCTCTGCGTGTAATGCTATCTTGGACTTGTCCACTACTACCTTTGGGCAACAACAGCTCCTGGAATTCTCGGCTTTGGAGAAGCTAATGTAAGCGTTTACAATGATGATGATGACCCTTAATTTTTTTTTTTTGTTTTGGTTATTTTCCTTCTCTCATACTTGATATCTGTGAATCGTAATGTACTAGTACTTTTAGTTTGTTGTTGGTTTTTTCTAACAGTTGTTCTAGCTAATGGCATTTGAGGTATACTTTGATTAATAATAAGATAAGATAAGAAGAGAACAAAAAACAGCCAACGTGATGGGATTTTTTTTCTTATCCACCTTATGTCTTTTTTTTTTTTTTCATCAATTCTTCATGTCTTTTAAGGAGTCAATAATGAGTGATGTGGTATGAGTTTTAAATTGACAACCTGATTATAAATATCTAAGAAAAATTATTTAGATCTTGTTTTATAAATTATCATTTTATTTGACAACTTGTGTGAAATTTTATCTATTGCCAATCTTGTAATTTCTAGAAAATACAAGCTTGAAGTTTTATGGCATCTTTGATCAAATTGTATAATTATCTTTACTAGTGATTTGTATTTTGTGCAGACAATGTGATAAATCTCATTTATTTGATTTGTTTTTGCAACAAATGAATTAAATATGATCAGAATCTGAACTTTTGTATGTTCTTACGAACTCTATACTTGTAATACAATAGTAGAATAGGTTTGTGCCATAGGGAAACCCTTGGCGGCCCTATTAGAATAGACAATGTGAATTCTTTTGTATGTTCTCTGTCATATTATGCATGTGGTAAAAAGCATGTTAGGCTCAGACAATGTCTATTTAGGAAAAATATGCATGTTATTTTTTGGTTGAAGTGAGTATTTAAAGTTTTCGTTTGGATAACTAAACAATTGATATTCGTTAGGTTTGTATTCCTTCAGATTCCTGAATTTTCAACATCTGTTTCTTTATGGTCTGAGTGCAATGGAAGTTTCCACTATCTCAAGATACAGATTGAGGAACATGAAATTTCAGTGGCAGTTTTAAGTGCAACTATTATTCTCATTAATGCTTGTGATGTTGAGCAACTTAAAAATGTCCCTATAAGCATTTCTGAAGCACTCTTGTCTCGTCTTAAAGAGCTCTGGACAAAAGTAAGTCATCAAGTGGCAGTGAAAGGAGTTGTAAAATTTAATGGGGATGGACATTATTGTAAGAGCAGCATTGGAGTTAGTAACCTTGCAGAAAGTATATTTAGGCTTTCTATTAGTTCTTGTCAGCCAACTGCAGCTTTATCATTTGGAGTGGTTAAAAGAAGTCTTTTTGGTACAAGTGAATCTAGTTTTGAAGATTTTATATCACACCACTGGGAAAATTCACCCTTTCTTCTAGATAAAACATCAAAGGATCTAAACATGGATGATGTTTTTAGTCCATTTATACAGTCTCTGAGCTGGAAAGAGAATGTTCCTTCCCTCATTTCTTCAATTCTTCAAGGTCTAGTATCTTGTTTTCCAATTGCCTCAGATGAACAGGACATACTTAACTTTCTGAATGAGGTGAAAGATAAATTGGGTTGTCCTATACTGTACCAGCAGGACATTCGAGTTGTTAAAACAGAGAGGCACTCAAGAAAAGAGATGCATTACTTTCAGCACAGAGATTCAGGCTGCAATGAGGAACCACGTTATTTTACTGCAGATGATATCTTGAAATGTGGACAAGCCTACCAAGAAGGTTATACAGTTGCTCTTCGTGGTTTAGAATTTCGCTATCAGAGCATAGCTGCTATTGCTGATATGCTAGCACACATGTTTGGTCAGCCATCTGTAGGGGCTAATTTGTACTTGACACCCCCTAATTCTCAGGGTTTGGCTTGTCATTTTGATGATCACTGTGTTTTTGTATGTCAGATTTTTGGTTCTAAGCAGTGGACAGTACTTTCACAACCTTGTCAGCTGCTACCTCGCTTATATGATGATCTACATGGTTCTGAAATTAACAGTAAAACAGCTGGTACTAGAGAGTTCTTGCTCAGAAAGGGTGATGTATTATATATTCCCAGAGGTTTTCTTCATGAAGCATATACTAAATCAGGTTGTGATGATGATTCTTCTGGGTTCTCTTTGCACCTTACCCTTAGTGTTGAGGTTGAACCTCCTTTTGAGTAAGTAAAGGTTAACTTAAATTCTTTTTCTATTACATAATAGCAAATCTGATCATGATGATTTGGATTAAGAAGGTTCCTCAAGTCCCATATTTTAAAAACTTCATAATTTTGTCTGGGCCCATTGTTTCATTTCATTTTTTCCCCGTTTCCTTTTCTTTTCATAAATCTGAAGATTGTGATTTCAAATCCATTGATTATTTATGGTGTGTGAATGCAATCATTGATCGGGTAATGACCAAATGTCGTGTGGTTAATTGTAACCAGCTTTTTTCTCCCATGGTCCTTCAAGGTACTAATAGTAGGAAAAATAATTAGTCTCATGCAATGAAAGAGGATACATCGTCTACAGATTTTATCAGACTTTCAGCTACTGCACCTTAATTGAATAACTTGATTAGATATGTGTGTGTGTGTTTAGATATATATACACATATAGTCACCCATACATATATATACAGAAACATATATGCAAGTCATTTCTGCAAAACATGTATAACTTGATTTTAAAGTCCTACATAATGCCTGTGGTAATTTCCCATTGTTTTTCTTAGTTGAAGATTTAGTATGTTGATTTCTTGTCTCCCTCCTCCTCCTCCTCAATAATTCAATTTAATATGTGAAAGGAATTCTGCTTATTGCCAATTTAGAGATTACAAAATTTGATAATAAGATGAGGTTCATACCTGATGATATGTGAAAGGAATTCTGCTTATTGCCAATTTATATACCTCAAAGATGACGTATGCATGGTGTTTATGTATGCATGCTATTAATTTAGACTTCTATAATTGAGCAAGTGGCTAATTATAGTTTCATCAATACTTATTGATGATATCTCCAATATCAATTTCTATTTCTATTTTTTTTATTGTAATTTATAAATGCTCTTCTGAAAAAATTAACCATCTTCAAAGTTATGCTTGAAACAGCATTGTTGTTAAACATGCCTGTTTCTATAATTGCCAATCAATACTGTTATATAAGCAATTTGGTCTGTTTTCGGCGCCATTCAGTCAAAGTGGGTCCATTTCTTACTAATTATTGGTAGCATGTTATTTAGTCCATCAAGAACAGAAGCTAGAACAATTGGTGATCACATGGGAGAGCCCATTGATGGATTTTTAGAAGCAGAGAACTTTTTTTTTTTGACCCAATAGGAGCAGAGAACTGAAACAATGCATGTGGACTGACCCACGCTGAATCAATTATTAAATTTAGACAATTGTGTTCACAGGACAAAGGGACAAGCTCTTGGACCCTGTGGCTCTGGAAAGCTGATTCATGGACCAATGTTTATGGCATTTTATTGTAATAACTAATAACTTTGCATTTGCCAATTGTAACCCTTTTGATAAGGCAGAGTACTAAATGATCAATCTTCCAATGTGCTGTCAGTATGTCCATATGCCCACTTGAAGAATGATGGAGCTTTCAGCTTCAGCTTGTTACATTTTTTTTTTTAAAAAAAAAAGATTTTATTACGTCTGGTTCATGATTGATATGCTAAAATTAGGGCACTAAAATAATAATAAATAAAATTAGGGTATTTTATTTTGGGATCTTTTTTCCTGTGAATTTATCAGATGGCTTGGTTTCAAGTTGTTTGGACTTACCATTAATAGTTGAAACTAGTTTTAAAGCAAATTTCATTTTGTTGTCTCTTATTCTGTTTCTGCATTTTCATGTGTTGGTTGAGCCACTATATGTAAATGAAAGATGGTATTTGGAGTTCAAAATGTTCTGATAATTTGTTTGTATATTGTTATGTCTGATTATTTACTTATCTTTTATATGTCATTGGTTATTAATCAATATCATTAAACACAGGTGGGAAGGAGTCGCTCATTTTGCACTTCACTGTTGGAGTGAAAACCAGAAAACACCTTGTTATGATGGATTTACATCTTGGTCCCAGAAACTTGATCTTGTATCTGTGCATTTATTACACTTAGCCATTAAGATCATCAGCTATTCTGATCATACCTTTCGGAAGGCATGCTTGGCTGCAGCTGATTCTTTGCCGCCAGATGTCTCTTATTGGCTTGCTCAGAATCAGAAGAACATTTTTTGCCATGTAATTGATAAAATTCATACTGAATCTAGATTCTTGGAAGTTCTGAGAAGCTTAGAGGTTGCAAATCAGAAAAATATAGATCCTTACCAGCAAATCAGATGGCTTCGGCATCTGGAAAAAGACACTGTCGGAGTACATAATTATCCATCCTGCATGATTGAAGACATGCTATCTTTATGTGTTCAACACAAAAATGAAGTGGAAGCTGTTTTTCTAGATGTCAAATCCAGGTTTTGTAGTGAGGTGGTATTTGAGGTTGTATTAATTAGTTACAAGGTGCTACTTCAGAAGTATAGGAAGACTAGAAAGCAATATAGTAATGGAATGATTTCACTGCATGATAAATTATAATGCTAGTTCTTTCTAGTTCTTCAAATTCCACTGGTTGAGCTACAATATATCATATCATATCATATTTGCCGGGTGAAATGTGGTTGACATTGGTAGTTGCAACAGCCAACTAGTCCAGCTTGATTTGATGTGTAATGTGTTTCCTAAGCTATGGACTACAGGGAATGCCATATAATGGTGGCGTTGAGCAAATGAAAAATGCAAATGTACAAAACTTTCTTTTATCCCCCACAAAATACATTAAATTCATATATGGATAAGAACTCTCATGGACGTAATACATGTCTGCATAACCCTCCAAGGAAAGGTAGAGCTTCAGCCTATGGTTTCGGCTGAGTAGGATTTGGATGAGTAGTTACTCCATGGTAATCTATGTGGTAGATAAGATCATGAGTACTGCCACTATTGCTTGTGTGTTCTTGCATCATGGAATCCTCCTTGGCAGGATAACTTTCTGTTGTCTCATTTGCCACCTGCATTTTATAACCGCATATTTCAGGAATTAATGGAGATTATAATCTACACAGATGGAAACAGCCAAGCGGGTGCCTGGGCATATATATGAGTTGCGGCATGGGGGAAACGGAACAGATGAAGAATTAGATTATGCTTTCATGTGCTGCATCATACTGTTGTATTTTTAATCTTATCTTGCCTCTAATTGACTCTATTCTTTTGGATTATGATCTGAATATATAGAGGAAACATTTTCCTGAATAGCTATATGAGTAGCTGCTGAGGGATAAGAAAGGAGATGAAGAATAGGGTTGCCTTCAAAGAATATGTTGCGTCACACTGTCCTAGTTCTGTTCTTAATTTACCACTACTGACACTATTCTGTTGGATATTTAATTGGGAAAGAACATACCTCAGTTTTATGATATTTGTGATTGACGAAAGGGATTGACTTGCTCAACTTTCTTACTGGTCTTGGGACAACATCTACCGGCGAGCTTGTGTGGTGGGAGACGATATAGAATGTCACTGTGAAGAGACAGCATAGGAATAAATGGGAAGAGTTCATTATATGATCTGTCTGAAAACAAGGTTTGATAGCCTTGAGTTCTCCAGTTGTTTATTAGTTCAGCATTTTATAGAAAATCACTGAAGCTCATGTCAGAAAGAAGTGGTGGGGAGAGAGAAAAAAAGGAGAAAACAATTATTGATCAAGGGACTGGGGAAACATGTTTCAACCAACATGCCCACAGTTCTGTTGCTTATGTAGGACTGTCCTCTCTCTCTCTCTCTGAAATATATGCTTGGTGAGTTTTCCTACTCACAATATGGTGAGAGTGAAAGGTAGATTCTCCATGATATTACAGGAGCAGGTAAACAATAGAAAACAATATATTTTGGTTCACGTGTATGTCTCATGCCAAACAAAACCAGTCATCATCAACCCATGTTTTGTCTTGAACAATAAGGACTAGGTTCTGATCTTTCATCCTCTGGTTGCTATTGCTGTGATCTCTCACCCTCTAGATATGTTTTAGGTTGTAGCTTTTGTTATCATATGTGGTCACTCGTTCATGGCTGAAATTAAATCAAGTTTGAGAAGGTACACCTTGATAGTGAACTTGTGTTCGAATCCCTGTTGAGAGAGATGTCCACGTTTAGTGTCCGACAGTGTCTCAAATGAAATTGCCTCCCGTGAAAGATACTTGATGGGAAACTAAAATAAATTTGAGTCTTTTTCTGTTCTTTAAACTATGGCACATCTCGTGTACCTTGGTTTTTTTTTTTTCATCAGTTTCTCATTCATTTTTATTAGGATCATGAAGTGTCTAGCATGTAGCAACTACAAAATCTGTTCTGTACTATGTGACTAATTCAATTTGGTATGGTTCATAATCTTCTATAGACTGTACACATCCCTAATATGAAGAAAATGGATCAGCTAAAGTTAGTTTTTGATAAAGTTAATAAAGTTCTAATATAATAATATATTTGATCCTACGTATATAGTTGTATTGGTACTCCACTTTTCTCTATATTTATTTTTACTTAATAATATTATATTGAAACTTTACCAACTTTACCAAAAACTAACTTTAGCTGATCCAATTTTGAATACGAAGGTAGCTGGAATTGTGCTTTATTCTGGCTAATAGTCACTTCAACACTTGCTCTAGCTACTCAATGAAAACCCCTTGAATATATTTGATTATTCTTACATGTAAATTGCAAACACTTTATATTTGAAATGTAACCAAAGCATGAACGTATCATGGTCTTGTGCTGAAATCAAGGTTCTTATCTGTTAAATTTAATTTCAATCAAGGGAATGGAGCAACAAGGATCAAACTTTGACTGCTTGGTAACAGAAATTTTGATACACTGTGAGCAAATATTAACATTACTTATTAATTGAAAGTTCATCAATAGTTTCTTTCTTTCCATCTTTAACTGTTTGAATTCATGTTTTCTATTTAAACAGGAAGAGTGAGTGGGACTTAGGAGAGTGTAAATTTGGGGAATGGATCCTCTCTGCAAGTTGAGTTTTCTTAAATTTTTTTAGGTTCATTCTTTTGTATAAAACACACTATTTTAAGCTGCTTCTTTTTTGTGTAATTTGGATTATGGACTCCAAAAGGTTAAGAAATTTCAACTTTAGGAGATCCATTCCTATAAACTTTCTCTTCACCTTTAAAAATTGATATTAACTATGAAATCTGAAACAAAGCATAAAATTTTATAAAAAATTGAATCTTAGAGGAAAAATAATCAGAAAAGAAAAGAAAAAGATCACTAAACAAGTGCTTTTCTCCTTGAACCTATTTCTCCTTTTCTTCATCGTGACACTACATAGAGATGGATCTTTCTTTTGGGCCTACATCTCATGGCCCAAATTAGTGACAAGGCAACATCCATCATGTCTGAAAGTGTAGTAATTACTCAACTAAAAATCACAACCACTTTAATTTTCTTTTCATTCCCTGAAATAAATAAATAAATAAATAAACCAGTGCTTTCCATTCATAACATAATTAAGGGTGGCAATATGGATTAATGGTGACTCACAATTCATTCCATTCATTTCTTAAAATTTATCCATCAAATTCAGTTTATTTATGAATTATTTACTTTTGGCACCTTTGGTTTCAAAATTAGATAAAAATATACAACATAAAATGCATTTAGAAAACGAAAAGATTGGATAGATATTCACTATCTACTTTTATTGTTTTTAAAATATGATAAAACTCATTCTTATCTTTATATATATATATATATATATAATTTACTTAGATGAATTGCATACCAAACTATTAGTTGATGTATTTGTTCAAGGGATACGGTCACATACTTTTTAAGTCGATGGTTATGGTTCACCAATAATCATTGGATCAACTAAAATTAAATTCTTCAAAAAAAAAAGACTTAACTAAATTCATCCATGAATTATGATTTATGATTCTAAGCCTTATTGAAAGATACCTAAAAACTTGCTTAGTTGAAGTGGATTAAGTTGTCATGTATATATATTAAAAAAAAAAAAACTAAATATTTTAACTTTATGTACAACTACTTTTATACCATTTTTTATGAACTATAATATTATCATCTATTTTTTGTATCATCAGACATCAATAGTCAATACAATAAGTTTGCTTTATCATAATTTGTGTATATGTGACTTCTCAATGACGAAATTAATCATTTATGACATCTTTATGTCCATTTAGGTCTTAAACTGTTAAATATGTAATCTGTTATTTTAGTTATAATAATTTAATCATAAATTTGATATAATGTTTGGCAAGGACCACATTAACAAAAATAAAATGGAAAACTATTTGATGGATATTCAATTCAATCCTACGTATACTCTCATTGAGTCAATTGAGTTTTATAATTAGCTATTCTTTGTTTCATATATTTTGACTTGACGACACTTTTGTATTTGTGTGTGTGAACTGAGAATGTTCATACTAAGTAACAAAAATTATGTTGCATGTGATTTAAGGCATTAGAACATTGATCAGTCGTCTTCATTGAACAAACAAACAAATCAATATACATATATGTGTGTGTAAACTCATAATAATTATTTTATTTTATAATTTTTCTTTGAAAAATAAAATCAATAGCTATCTATGAACTAGTTGGTTTTTTAAAAGGAATTTGCATAACTTCTCTAGACTCTAGTACTATAATTTTAAAATTATTGATGATGGAATGTAAAATCTTAAAAACTTAACAATAAAATTTGCACGCGTGCACCAAACCCACAAGTTATTATGTGTGTATGTGTGTGCGTTACTTTTATATGTTAAAGATTAAATATTTGAATATATTAATATTTAATATAATTTTATAGAGATTAATTTCTCTTTTAATTTATTTTCTTAGTAATGTTAGTCATGTTCATTCTATTTTTTTTAAATCAAATTAGAGTGTTACTTACTTATCAATTTAAATCAAATAGATTCTACTATAAGTATAACTATTTTACAAATATAATAGGCCAAAATGCATTTTTGGTCCCTTATATTTGAGATAGGTTTCAAACTTGCAATTTAACCAGTTATCTTTTTTTATATATATAATTTTGGTCCTATAAGTTTCCTAAAAATTTCACTATGTGGTCTTATCGGTTAAATGTGATCATATCTTTCTCGTTTTAAGTTCGAAATGCAATGAGTCTGGAGTTGTATTGCTCTTGACGAGTCCTTTTTCTATTCAATTGGAGCTATCAGCAAACAAGGTCAATTTGGGATATGAAAGTGGAGAGCATGATCAAATGAGTGAAGTTGGTCATATCTCTCGTTTATTTCAAGTCCAAATGCAACAAGTTCGGAGCTACATGATACTCTTGACGAATTATTTTTCTGTCCATTTGGGACCATTAGCAAATGAAGACAATCAAGCTCTAAAGTGGGTCTGAAACCAATTTTTCATAATTTTTCACTTGTTGGTCTCAAACCTATTTTCATGTCCGGTTTGACCCGATTTGTTAATGATCTCAACTGGATAAAAAAAAAACTTGTCAATAGTAACTTATAGCTCCAAACTTATTATATTTAATTTGGACTTTAAACAAGAGACATATGACCAACTTTACTCGTTTAACGATGAAATGAACAACCCACTTTTGAAGTTCAATTTGACCTTGCTTGCTGCCACCAATTGGATAGAAAAATGATTCATAAAAAATAATAAATAGCTCCATACTCGTTGCATTCGAATTTAGAACGAGAGAGATATGACCATATTCAATCGTTGAGACCAGAATGTAATTTTTGAAAAAGTTGTAATTAAAATTGTCACAAAAAAAAATAAAAGAACTGGACTGCAATATATTCCAAATATAAGGGAACAAAAGTGCATTTCGGCTAATATAATAATAACATAGAAATCAATTAGTTCATATGTCATATATAATTAAGTTCATATTAATGTCTAACTTGAGGGATTATATAATTAAGTTTATAATTGCCAATTTCTCGAGAATAATTAAATGAAAATAAAAATATAAAATAAAATCAGTTTGAAGTGTGAACTCAACATAAAGTCAAAACTATACATATTTTTTTGTGTTGGACTTGGTTGAGAAAGTGGATATTATTATTAATACCCACAAAACAAGTAATATGACTAATATCCTAATATGCCACCCATATATAGCACCATGACACAAATAACCTTGTAAAATAATCAAATAAGAAACGCATCCCATGGCTTCCAATAAAGAATATTCATGGAATATCTGTGACGGCAAGTAGGGCCATTTTCGGTATTTACACTTCCTTTCTTTTCTAACTAATCCACAATTTGTGGATTTCATTCACCACATCCACAATTTGATTAATTATATTTTTGTTGTATCTTAGAGGGAAAAAGTGTGGGTTTACGTATTTATTATTTGGTGAGACTCATAGATTTTTCACTCAAAAGTAAGTAGTTGGTCATGTAATATTTTTCATTTCAAGATTCAAATTCTCACTATTTAATTAAGAGTCAAATCAAATAACTGAATAAGTAACCACTAGATTATATTCACGTGGTTAAAATACTCCAATGCACTTTATAGATGAGTTTTAAGTAAAACAAAACTTATTATTTGATTCTTGAATTTGTACGAGTAAAGGGCTGTTTGGGAGCCTTTAAATTCTCATCTTATCTCATTCAATCATCATCTCATCTTAGGATTGGATGAACAGTAATGGTTGAGTGTTTGTTGAAACCTTCATCTCATCTCATCTCATCCACATCAACATCTCATTCACAATATCATCTCATTTTCTCTTACAATTACTAATCTATCTCTACTTATACACCTATAATTACCTATACTTTAATACATATATAAAAAAAAGAATTAGATAAAATAGTAATTTTACATACCCTTNTTTTTATAGGTATTTTAGTCCTCAAACTATGAGCTCAGTTTCCTTGGCTCTTAAAATTAATTTTTGTTTAGTTTTTTTCTCAAACTATGCAATTAGTTTCATTTTCATCCTCAGACTATTTTTGGTTCTACATTCGTGTCCAAAATCATCCGATGATTATTCACTCTGGATAATGGAAAATAATTTTTTTGTTGGAAAAAGACACAAGTTTCCACGTGTCTATTATTTTTTGATTCGAATCATGGGTAGCTAGAAAATTGTAATGTTGTTTTATTTTTTTATCCTAATGTTCTTTTATATGTTTGAGTAAAATATATAATTGAATATAATTTTTTTTTAAGGTACAATCTTTTTCTAGTCCCGTTATTACATTTTTTTAAAAGAATATAGAATAAAAAATTGTGTAGTGTTTTTTTTTGTCCCAATGTTCATTTATTTGTTTTATCAAAAAAAAGTAAAAAAATTGAAAAAGTTTTATGTTAACATTTGTTGGCAGTCTAGTCCTCAAACTATGAGATAAGTTCATTTTGGTCATAAAATATTTGTTATATTTTCGAGTCTGAACGTTAATTCAATCCCTCTTTTTTTTATAAATATATCTGACGAAGATTTTTGAAAAAATTGAAAAGAGTTAAAACTATTTCTCGTTCTGTTTTGTTTATCAAACTATGAGATTAGTTAAAACTATTTCCATGTTATTTGCATTCTGGTCCCTAAACTATTGTTTGTTATTTTTTTTCATTGAGTTTCATAAATAAACCCGATTATTGATGGTTACGATTTTCTATGGGCCCCAAGTTATAATTTACACATCTTAAGGACTGATTATTGGATCAATACAAATTTATGGACCAAATTGTATTCTTAAAATAATTTTATTGTTATTTTCATTTTGGTCCATTATCTCATCCAATGAGATGGAACAAAAACTCATCATCCAAAAATATCTCATCCTCACGCTTTCTAAGATCATCTCATCTCAATATCATTCCAATCAAATCACACCCAAACATCTATCATCTCATCTCATTATCTCCATCTCATCTCATTATTTCCTACCATTTCTACCCCTATACAAATTAAAAAAATCTATAAACCTATTTCAACCAATCACAATCATTACATACTCTTTTATATAATTTCACACCCTATTTAACATCATTTTCTCTCAAATCATCCAAACACCAATCCATCATTTTCATCTCATCTAGTCTCATCATCATCTCATCTCATCCACTTGGATGAGACTGAATGACATTTTGGAGCTCCCAAACAGGCCCTAAATAAAGCAATTCCTAAATAATTAAAATATACGACTCAATCCTTGAATTATTGTAATCACGAACAATTTGATTTTTGGATCAAATTTAGGGATAAAAATATTAAATTTAGTACAAATTCAGAGACTCAAAATTAAAAGTATAAAATCAATTCAAATTTAAGGATTAAATTGTCACTAAGAATCAAATCATTGACAATTGAAACATTTTAATGATCAAATTATAACATTTTAATTATTCAAGGATTGATTCGTTAACCCGATATAAATTGATAGATAAAATAATAAACTTTCACTTTATCTAATATAGAGAGAGAGAAACGGATTAGAATAAACACAAAAGAACTATGTTAAGGAAAGCACTAAGAAAGCAGGGGGGGATAGAAGGGGGGAAAAGTC
>QANZ01041201.1:13248-24456 GCA_003254925.1 Chamaecrista fasciculata | reverse complement strand
AACACATAAATAAAATGATTGGCCCTAGGGCACAATCTCCATCAGGAGCGGTGATCGCCCTCAGCGACACGTATCTGTCTTGACCTTGAGGACACACGGGTGAATGGGAGATTCAGTTCGACGCCCATTGAAGTCTTGGGTCATTAAATATGGTGATCGCCCTCAGCGACACGTATTTAAGTGGCGCCGTTGATGATATGGGGCTGGGCTTCGGCCTCGTCGTTTGGGCCTTGCCATTCACAAGTTTTATTGTGTGACTTAATGGGGTTATCAAAACGGTTTTGGACCTCAAGGCATTAGATGGGATAAACATGCCATAATAAGTATCATATGATGATACAGTCCCATAAGGATCTAAGAGTCACATATGATGTGATTGGTAAAGAGTTACCTACCTAAATAGCCAAAAGGTGCATGATCGCCCTCAGCGACGGTAAATTTTGGTGAAATATGGGTCTTAGCCACCAATAATAAATTTTACTGGGTTTTATAAAATGGTGGACATATTCTTTTATGATAATTAACATTCATATCTTCGAAAATTGTAGAATCAAATGGCAACTAGTAGTTCAACTTTTTCACTGCGACCTATCCTTGAGAAGGATAAGCTGAACAGAACGAACTTCCTCGATTGGTTTCGTAATCTGAGAATTGTTCTCACCCATGAGAGGAGACTGTATGTTCTGGACAAACCTATCCCTAAAGAGCCTGCCAAGGGCGCTCCAGAAGCTGAGTGGAGGGCTTGGGAGAAGCACTTCGACGACTCGTTGGAGGTCTCTTGTCTGATGATAGACACGATGATTCCAGAGCTTCATGAGGGCTTGGATCAATTGATGTCATATGAGATGATTATGCGTCTCAAGGAAATGTTCCGCTATCAAATCAGACAAGATAGATATGAGACCACCAAGGCTCTTATGTCCTGCAAAATGGCTGAAGGTGATTCTGTTGGTTACCATGTCACTCACATGAGAGGGTACCTAGATCATCTTGAAAGGCTGTGATTCCCTGTTCAACCTGAGATTGCCGCAGACATAATCCTGTGCTCACTGCCTAAGAGCTATGACTCGTTTGTCAGAAGCTACTATAGAAGAGGAACAGAGAAGATAGTTTCTGAGTTGCATGGAATGCTCAAGCCAGTTGAGGCATCCTTGATTCAGAAGAGGGAAAGGAAATTGAAGGGCAAAGAAAAGATGAAGGGAATCGAGCTGGATGGTGAGACCAAGCCAGAGGACGACCCAAATCAATCACCTGCCAAGAAGGCAAAGCCCTCAGAGGAAGTATCTTGTGCTTTCTGTCAAGTGTCAGGACACGCGATGAGAAAGTGCAAGTACTACTGGGAAGATCAAAAGAAGAAGAAGTGCGTTCAAGCCTCTACTTCAGGTATCTTTGTTAATCTTCTTTTCTACTTAACCACTAAAGTATTGGATACGATATGTGGTTCTCACATTTGATGTGCAGGGTCTTCAGAGACAGTAGAAAACGAGGACGTGAGCGATATGGACATGGAAGTGGACAATGGAGCAAAGGTTGCTGCCAATGCTACTGAAGGAACATGAAAGCTTGGATAGCCCCAGGGCTAGTTTATTGTTATTCTTTAAGGTTTTGAACATTATTTTCTCCTTATAGAGATAAGGAAGATTTTATGTGTAAACATTAAAGATTGGTTTCTTCTTTAATAAAGTAATGTTGTTTGCTTATGTGATTTGCAAAATCATTATGTCTTAAATTAGAAACAATAACAATACATAACATTGATACAAGAAGGGGATTAAGATTAGCGAATCTAAATCCTATACACTTTTGGCAATTGTCGTCTTGTCCATACAAACGAGAAAGGCCTTGGGGAAGATTCATATAGATGAACTTCCAAAGCTCACATGATTATGAATCATATGATGCTTGCAAGTCTTGTTTAAATGGAAAGATGACAAGTGACATTCCTTTACTGACCACAGTGATAAAATGTCTTACTTTTGGGAAACATACATAGTTGATGTATGAGGACCCACAAGTAGTTAAGCTAGAAGTAAATAAAGCTCTTACTAAACTGCTTCAAAAGGCTAGATCTACGGCTACCCTTTTGAAACACAAGTCAGAGATCTTTTGAAATAGAGATTTCAAAGAGAAGTAGAGAATTAACTTGACAAGAAAATCAAGTTACTCGATTTGATCGAGGGAACAATGATTTAAGTCAGGATATAAGTTTAATCATCCTAGAAGCTGTGAGATGGTCTCACAACTTGCTCTTCCTAAAACCCCATAGTGGATGGTGTTTTGAGGGAAAGTATCAAACCCTATGGGATAAGGTTTGATCTATGATGAATCTAATTGATCTTCTGCCTGTTGGGAAATCACAGAGGGAGCGCAGCGGAAAATAAAAAAAAACTTGATAAAACTTGATAAAAAGCTAACTCTGTGATTCCTTCCAGGATCCACTAACTATGTTTATACCAGGTAAGAAAAGATGTTTACCTAGTTTCAATCGGTGACTTATCGTGTTCGCGAATTTGAGAAGTCCACTGAGTGTCCTTCCTCTACCGGTGATCCACACGAGCAGTTTGGCAGATGCCTAGGTGCTAGCCTCCTTCACTTCTTCCCAAGTGAATATGGGAACTCTATCTATGATTCTTGAATAATCAAGAAGTGTTCTTGACTATCAAGATTGATTGGGGAGTACTAATATTATCAGGTGCAGGTCCAATTCTCTCTCAAGAATTTCGACTCACTCTCACAATATTAGGACTAGACGAATTTTTCACTCTCAATGGGGCACTAGGCGAAATTCTTGGTCTAACCAAGAATTGATGTGTGTTGTGACTTATCTTGTGTTAGGCGCCTAGTGCCCTATTTATAGTGTTCTCATTCCTAGTTTTAGGGAATCCTAATCCAATTAGGAAATCTCTAAGATATTGGATATCTTAAGATATCTCAATATATCTTTTGATTTATAATATTAAACTTAATATTATAATTCAAAATTAAATGCCCAATTCGAATTTGACTATCCAAGATCAAATCTTGAGATCAAATCTTAATTTGCTCAAATCCTATTGGTTGGAATGAGTCATGAGAATTTGATTTTATAATTTAAATATTACTTTAATATATATATATAAAATTCGACTTTTGCCTTATCCCAAACTCTAAAATGCAAGATCAAATCTTGCACCCCAAGAAAGGAGCTAGGCGAAATTTTCATGTAGGTTTGGAGGAATTTTATAACAACCCAAACTCCTTAGGTAGTTATAACTAATTCCTAACAATTTTGAATAAAAGAATTACCTTAATATCTTTTAATTCAAATCCTATATCTTTTCCAAAAGATATTTATCTTATCTTTATTTAATTAATAAAAACAATTTCTATTAATAAAAATAAGATAATGAGGCGCCACCCTCATCCTTTTATTTCCCAATTTTTGTGAATTTAATAAATCAATAATTCCCTAATTTTTAGGAAACTTATTTAATTTATTTATTCACTAATATTTTAATTGTAAAACTATTTAACAATTAATTTGAATTTAAATTTGTCCAACAAATTTAAAACCTCAATCATAGATATTTATTTAAGACAAGATTTAATGTCCTAAGACATTTAACTATGTCCTAAATTGTGTCACCTAAGTGACTCACGAATTAACCCTAATTCGTGTCCCAAAAATTAGCATCTTGATCCTGCTCATGTGTGACCCAGCAGGCCTCACGTGAAGTTGGCAGCAAATCATCTTTATGATTCACAAGTTGTGAGCGGACTCTAGCAAGCCATCACAACTACCCAAAACACGGGAGTTATCGCTTTAACGACTTTAACGATTTAACCTAAATACCACCTTGTCATAATTCCTATTGTCTCACGATATTTTGGTCATGGATCAGGCACGGGAATGTCATCCAAAATCCAAACCACAACTTTCTCGATTTCCTGAGTTAGTCCCAATTCCCAGCGTGGCCACGCATTTCTTGGACAGACTCATCGAGGGCGCCAGTTAAATATCTCTCATCTTAAATGAGGGACAAAATCCCATCTTGGTCAACCACATTCCTTTGCACGGTAATCAACCAAACCCGTACCTAGCCTGTATGGCTACCCTGCTACGGGTAACGTTGGACTAGGCCAAAGTTTGACAACTACAATGCCGGAATAGTCAAGACCTCAGGTCTAAGGCTATCGTGACAGGTGTACAGGAGAGGCTCGCTTATGACTAAACCCATGCAGGACTCTCCGGGTCGGTCCAGCAATTTGTAACCCTTACAAAATTGCACCATGACTCTCGAGAAGCATCTAGTGCATGTATCTCTATACACCGAGGTCATGCTGGTCTTGGTTCATTTACGTTCCCACGTGAATGATCGACCAGGGACAGTTTTAGATTAATTATCATATAATTAATCAAGGATTGTTATCATAGTAAACACGCTAATAATATGATAACCATTAATTTATCTCCATAAATTAATTAATATGTTCAAAACATATTTATAAAATGATTGGCCCTAGGGCACAATCTCCAACACTGCCAACCTCTAAAGGGTGTGCTCTAGAAGCTGTTGACTTCACACTTAACCATTTCGTCTAAGAGACGCCATATGTGATATGGTATGGGAAGAGTCCCATAAATGATTTGTCTCAAACTTTGAGGACTTCAGAGTTTATAATAAGCCAAGGACAAATTATAAACTGTCTTCAAAACCCTCAAGCATGTACTTGTGGGATACCCTAAGAGAACGCGTAAGGGGTATCAAGTCAAACTACCCACCTGATTACAAAAGGGTTTGTAAGTCAGCGATGAATAACTTTTAGAAAGGAATTCTTTGTTTCCAAAAGAAACAGTGGGAGTAAGATGATTCTTGAAGGAGTTCAAGATCCACAAGACACTTGAGAGGCGCAGACGAAAAATTAGAGAAGTTCCGCAAGGAGTTGTGGAAGCTCCTCTAAAACATAAGGACAACAAAGTTCTGATAGAACACGTTCTCAGTTTCAAAGATAGGGATCTTTGGTTATTGAGAGCAGGGATGTGTTGCTCTAGGAGCGTGGTGAGCCCGCCACCTATCGAGAAACTTTTATCATTGTTTGGATAAAGATGTCAAAAGGGTTTGGCTTCTTTCAAAAACTTGATAGGTCCTATGTTTCCAAGAAGGTTAGTGGGAGCACGTTTGAATTCTTGGTGCGATATGTCATTGACATATCGCTAGTCGAAAGTGACGTTACTATCTTGAGGATTGTGAATCCTAGATGAGTAAATCACTCTCGATGAAGGAAAGAAGTGGCCTAAAAGTAGGCAATAAGAATCTATGGTGATAGATCTTGGAGACTTCTTGAATTGAGTCAAAGACACATTCTTGGATAAGATACTGAAGGAGTTCAGTATGCGAGATTTCAAGAAGAGATTCATGCCGATGAATCACGTTTTGGTCCTTAGCAAGAATCAGTGTTTCCTGAGACACGTGATGAGCAAAGGACACATGATTGGTATCCCTTATGCTTTGGCAATAGGATC
The DNA here is from genome assembly GCA_003254925.1 of Chamaecrista fasciculata. Lineage (NCBI taxonomy): Eukaryota > Viridiplantae > Streptophyta > Magnoliopsida > Fabales > Fabaceae > Chamaecrista > Chamaecrista fasciculata. Next base: position 18,953 of record QANZ01041201.1, on the reverse strand, counting down.
CATCATGTTATACCAGACTCAATATGACCCTTGCCCTTTGAATGACGAGCTGTGACCCTGTTGAGGTCCCCGGGAAGCTGTCATTAGGGTCCTTAAGTACTTATGAAGCACTGAGGACAAATTCTTGGTTTATGGTAGAATTAGTGTAAAGTGTTACACAAAGCCCATTATTCAAGCCAACCAAGATTGATCGCAGTTGAAATATATTCCCTGAACATAGTAATCGTAAAGTTGGAATGGTTCCAAGCAGAGTACGATTACTGATTCTACAAAGAATGGGTTAGTCGCGTAGAGACGCAGACTGTAAAACAAGTGTCTGAAGTACACTTGGTGATCATCTTGTAGGACAGGAAGACACCAAGAGGGAAGGAGTTCCCCACTGATGTTCCGACAGTGATAAGCACTCAGACGAGATCACCTAGAGATGGTGATATTAAGATATGATAAACATAGCAGTTGAGGATATTTTGCCAAATCCTCTGAAAGAAACCCCAGCACGGGTCTTACATAAGTACTATGTAATGTCAAGTGGGAATTAGACACATTAATGGATGTTCCTAAGTGTTAGGAACAGTTTGATTAATGATTGTACCTAGTGCAAGTGGGAGTTTGATGGAGATNCCTTACGTAATTGCACCATGACTCTCGTACCAACATCTAGTGTATGCATCTCTATGCACCGAGGTCATGCTGGTCTTAGTTCATTTCAATTTCCCACTTGAATGAGCGACCAGGGACAGTTTAGATTAGTTATCTCATAATTAATCACGGCCTGTTATCATAGTAAACATGCTAATAATATGATAACCATTAATTTATCTCCATAAATTAATTGATATGTTCACAACATATCTATAAAATGATTGGCCCTAGGGCACAATCTCCAACAGTGATGGCTTGCTAGAGTCCGCTCTCGACTTGTAAGTCATAGGGATGACTTGCTGCCAACTTCATGTGGGGCCTATTGGGTCACACACGAGCAGGATCAAGATGCCATTACGGGACACGAATTAGGGTTAATTCGTGGGTCACATTGGTGACACCGTTTAAGACATGATTGACTGTCTGGGACAGGAAATATTGTCTTAAATAAATATCTACAGATATATGATATTTAGATTTGTGGGACAAATTTAAATATATATATAGTTGATAATTATTAAATAGATAATGTGATTATGCTATTTATAATTATATTCCTATTTATAATATTGGGAATAAATAAATTAGATAATTTTCCTAAAAGTTAGGAAATTATTAATTTATTAAATTCACTAATATTAGGATAAATAGGGATGAGGTTGGCGCCTAATTCTAAGCCTATTTTAATTAATAGAAATGTTTTATTAATTAAATTCATGGCTTGAAGATTTGAAATTCAAATAGATTTGATCTAGATTTCAAATGATTGAATTAGATATTAGTGTAATATTTTAATTCAATAATAATATATATAGGGAAGTCGAAATTTTAGGTCTATTTGGATCTAAATATTAATGTAATATTTTAATCCAATAAAAGACTAAAATTCGAATTTGAAGATTGACCTAAGATATTATGGTAATATCTTAAATCAATATTGTTGGAATATAACAAATTAGTTATAACTACCTAATAGTTAGGTTTGTTATTTTAGTTTATTAAATTCCAACAAATTTCCCCTTGGACTTGGCGCATGGGAGAGGATCTCTTTGGGAAGATTTGATCTTCCAAATTGATTCTCCAAGATTGCATTTGGATCCAAATTATAATATTAAGGTAATATTATAATTAGGAATTCAAGTCCTAAAATCATGATATTAGTGTAATCTCATGATTTAATAATGTGATAATTGTATAATTTTGGGAAACCCTAATTATAATTATCAAAGCCTAAACCCTATATATATATATATATGTAGCCATAAGTCGACTAAATAGAGGAGTCTCTCATACCTTGGGAATTTCGACTTTAGCTAACAATTTTCACAAGATCAAAATCGTTTTGAGGCTTGGTGAAAGTTTGTGAGAGAAAACACAACCCTAATCTTTCTAGAGAGAGAAAGTGGCGCAAACCCTAGAATTGTTTTAGGATTTGTGAGTTGAGGTTGTGTGTGAGATCAAGAACCACATTCTTGATCATAGGCGCCATATTATCTTGGAGTTTGAGAAGTGTTCTTGAACCCAAGAACACCGTAGATAAGGCTCCCGGTTTGCTTGGAGAAGTGAACGTGGCTAGCACCTAGGCATCTACCAAACTGTTCGTGTGGATCACCGGTGGAGGGAGGACACTCGGAGTGGACTCCTCACATTCGTAAACGCAAAGAACAGCCGATCGATTTGGGTAAACTCTTGTCCTTATACCGATACAGATCCATATAGCGGATCTATTGGGAAAGAAATCGCTATGTTTGGTTAAAATTTTTGTTTTATATCCGTTTCCGCTGCTTCATAAGCATGGCGATTTCCCAACAGTGTGGCCACACATTCCTTTGACAAACTCATCGAGAGGCCCAGTCAAATATCTCTCAACTTAATGAGGGACAAAATTCCTTCTTGGTCAACCACATTCCTCAGCACGACAAACAACTAAACCCGTACCTAGCCTGCATGGCTACCCTGTTACGGGCAACGTTGGACTAGGCCAAAGTTCAGCATCTACAACGCTGGAATAATGAAGACCTCAGGTCTAAGGGCATCGTGACAAGTGTACAGGAGATGCTAGCTCATGACTAAACCCATGCAGGACTCTCCGGGTCGGTCCAGCAACTTGTAACCCTTTACATAATTGCACCATGAATCTCAAGAAGCATCACATGCATGTATCTCCATACACCGAAGTCATGCTGGTCTTAGTTCATTCACGTTTCCACGTGAATAATCAACCAGGGACAGTTTAGAATAATTATCACATAATTAATCAAGGATTGTTATCACAGTAAACATGCTAATAATATGATAACGACATAATTTATCATTCATAAATCAGTCAAACAATATGTTTATACATATAAAATGATTGGCCCTAGGGCACAATCTCCATCAAACCCCCACTTGCACAAGGTACAATCATTAATCAAACTGTTCCTACACTAGGTACAATGATCAATGTGTCTAATCCCCATCGACATTACATGGCGTTCATGTATGACCCGTGCAAGAGGTTTCGTAAGAGGATCGACAACATTATCCTCGCCTGCTACTTTACATATCTTGACATCACCTCTGTCAATCATCTCTCTAACAAGGTGATAATGTCTGAGTATATGTTTGGTCCTTTGGTGGGACTGGGGCTCCTTGGCTTGTGCAATAGCACCACTATTGTCACAATACAACGTTATAGGATCAGTAATGGTCGGAATCACACCAAGCTCAGCAATGAACTTCCTAATCCATACAGCCTCCTTCGCTGCATCTGATGCTGCTATATACTCAGCCTCTGTTGTAGAATCAGCAATCGTGCTTTGCTTGGAACTTTTCCAACTCACGCTGCCACACCATTCAGGAGAAACACGTATCCAGACTGCGATTTAAAATCATCTTGGTCGGTTTGAAAACTGGCATCTGTGTAACCAATTACCCATAGCTCCTCATCAGTTCCACCATAAACCAAGAATTCATCCTTAGTCCTTCTCATGTACTTAAGGATGTTTTTTACAGCGGTCCAATGATCCTCACCAGGGTCTTGTTGGAATCGGCTCGTCATACTCAGGGAAAATGACACATCTGATCGAGTAGACAACATGGCATACATGATGGATCCTATTGCCGAAGCATAAGGGATGCCACTCATGCGCCCTCGCTCATCAAGTGTCTTGGGACATTGATTCTTGCTCAGGCCTAAACCATGATTCATCGGTATGAATCCTTTCTTGGAATCCTGCATACTGAACCGTTTCAGCACATTATCCAAGTATGTACTCTGACTTAATCTAAGAAGCCTTTGAGATCTATCTCTATAGATCTTGATGCCTAGAATGTAAGCAGCTTCTCCAAAGTCCTTCATAGAAAATGATTTTCCCAACCAAGATTTCACAATCTCCAAGGTAGAAACATCATTTCCAATGAGCAATATGTCATCGACATAAAGCACCAAGAACACAATCGTGCTCCCACTAACCTTCTTGTAAACACAAGGCTCATCAAGGTTTTGCAAGAAGCCAAACTCTTTGACAACCTCATCAAAACGATGATTCCAACTCCGAGATGCTTGCTTCAATCCATAAATGGATCTCTGAAGTTTGCACACCTTCTCTGGTTCCTCTAGACATACAAACCCCTCAGGTTGTGTCATGTACACATCTTCGGGCAGCCTTCCATTAAGGAATGCTGTTTTGACATCCATTTGCCATACCTCATAGTCATAATATGCGGCTATGGCAAGGAGGATCCTAATGGACTTGGCCATTGCAACTGGGGAAAACGTTTCATCATAGTCAATACCATGACGTTGAGTGAACCCCTTTGCAACTAGCGTGACCTTAAAGACATTAACGTTGCCATCCATGTCGGTTTTCTCTTTGAAAACCCACTTGCACCCTACGGCTTTTACACCTTCAGGTGGATCGACTAAGGTCCATACCTTATTGTCGTACATGGATTGCATCTCTGCCTTCATGGCTTCAACCCATTTTTCAGAGTTGGGACCCACAATAGCTTCTTGATAGGTGGTAGGCTCACCACGCTCTCTGAGCAACACATCCTTGTTCTCAGTCATAAAAAATCCATATCTTTGAGGTTGAGAACATGTTCTATCTGTTGGGAATTCAGGGCGCCTAAGGCAGCGGAAGCGATAAAACTGGAAATTAAAATTTTAAACGCCTAGGTCCTAGAATTCCCGAACGGATCCGCTAGCTGAATTTAAAACTTTTGGTTAGTGGTATACCTCACGAGTTTCAATCGGTTTAGTTGAACGGGGCGTTTCCTAGAAGTCCACGTGACGCGTCCTTCCTCCGCCGGTAATCCACACGAACAGTTTCGGAGATGCCTAGGTGCTAGCCTCCTTCACTTCTCCAAGTGAATCCGGAACCTTTATCTACGGTGTTCTTTAAATTCAAGAACTCTTCTTGAATTGTCAAGAACTGTTTGGCGCCTTGATCAAGAATCTGATTCTTGATCCCACACAACCTTGTCACACAATATTAAACTCTTTAATATTATGCGCCACTTTCTCTCTCTAGGAAAGCAAGGATGCGTTTTTCTCTCTCTCTCCTCACCAAGGCAAAATCGAATTTTCCTTGTGAAGAATTAGGCTAAGTCGACTTTCAATATGTGCATGAGGATCTCACCCTTTTGTGATTTCACTCTCAAGAATCCAATTCTCAAGTTGTGGAATCTCTCTCTAACCTAGAAGAAAAATCGAAATTTCTCTCTATGTTAGCTCTCCTATAAAAGTCGACTTTCATGGCTTGTAATTATAGGGTTTGGGGACTTTGACAATTATAATTTTAGGAAACCCTAAAATCATATAATTATCAAACCATAAGATTATGATATCTTTATATCAAGATTTTATGACTTGATTTCCAATTTAAAATATTACCATAATATTAAAATTGGAATCAAAATGCAATCTTGGAGAATCAATTTGGAAGATCAAATCTTCCAAGATCTCTCCAAGCCATGCGCCATCTCCCCTTTAATTATTTGTTGGAATTTAATAAATTAAAATAACTAACTAACTCTTAGGAAGTTATAACTAATTTGTTATTTTCCAACAATATTGA
>QANZ01041176.1:21232-63684 GCA_003254925.1 Chamaecrista fasciculata | reverse complement strand
AATAAAATGATTGGCCCTAGGGCACAATCTCCAACAGGAATATCGTCGGCTGTTGAGATGGTCACACATCTCAAGGAAATGTTCCAGAACCAGAGGAAAGGGAAGGGCAAAGTAAAGAGGAAAGGAGACGCCGTGGTTGGTGTGACCAAGCCAGCGGCTGAGCCTAACCCACTACCTACCAAGAAGGCAAGGCCTTCAAAGGATGCGATTTGCTCTTTAAGAAATTACAAATTGTATTTGGAAGATCAAAAGAATAAGAAGAGAGATGAGATCTCTGCTTCTAGTATCTTTGTTATAGACGTTCACTTGTCTACTTTAACCGCTTGGGTATTGGATACCGCATGTGGTTTTCACATTTGATGTGAAGGGTCTTAGAGACAGTAGAAAGCTGGACAGAAGCAAGATGGACCTACGAGAGGGCAATAGAGCAAGGGTTGCTGCTGTTGCTGTAGGAACATGCGAGCTTGTTTTGCCCTCTGGGCTTATTTTATTGTTATCATGTACCTTCTTTAAGTTTAAATATCATTTCTCCTTCTTATTTGGATAAGAAAGGTTTTATATATGTAAACGATAAAGAATGGTTTTCAATTTATAAAGATAATGTTCAACCAGGATTCGTTTGACGTTGTACCTTCCTATTCCGGCGGTGATGACCATCAGGTCAGCTTCTTCCGAGTCTATGTCTGCCAACTCTTCGTCGGTGAATACTATCAGTTCACCTTGGGGCACATGTGGTTTCTTGAGATAGTCTAGCTTCATGACTGATCTCCTCATGCGTTTCCGTGATTGGGGGCCTCTCCTTCGCTGATCTACTCCACCGGAGATAACATTGATGGTTCCCAGTGGCTAGGAGCCTGCTATGTTTCCTCCAGTTCCTCCTTCTGGGGGTCTGCCGTCGCGGCGGGGTTTGTGTTGGCGGGCTTGCTCTCCGCGGTGGGAGTCTCTGTCCTCGTCCCTTTTTCGTTTGTGGTCTCTCTTCACGTATTTCCCCAGGCGCCCGTTCTGGATCAAGCTTTCTATCTCATCCTTCAACGAGATACATTCGTCTGTTGTGTGACCATAATCCCGGTGGTATTGGCAATACCGGTTCTGATCCTTGGCCTGTCGCCAAGTCATGGCTTTCTAGGGGTGAGGATAGGGAAGATTCCCAGGCCCTCTAACTCTGCTAATATCCTTGACCGTGAGACGGTGAGGACAGTATAGACGCTGAAACGCACGTGCGAGGACACCGGTGGTCGGTCATTTCCCCTCTCGTGCTGAGGGTGTTGGGATCTGTCTTGTCTGTGGTGGCCTCGGCGACGCTGGTCATTGCGATGTTGTGGCGGCGATTGCTTGTTGCTGGGGCTCATTTTAGCGAACCTGTTCTTCTGTGAGGTGAAGGCGTCTTCCTTGATAATAAATTCCTGAACCTTCGCCAGTAGCTCTTCCAGCGAACTTGGGTTCATGAACGCTAATTCCTTGTGGGTCTGTCCGGGTCGGAGGCCTGCTTGAAAGGCGTGTACCTCCACGCTATCTTCCAACTCTTTGACGGTGAGACACTTCTGATTGAAGCGGTGCAGGAAGTCTAGGAGGGATTGATGTTCTGCCTGATGGACATCGGCGAGGACAGAGGCCGGCTGCTTGTATACCACGTTAGTGGCAAACCTTTTCTTGAAGAGGTTTTCCATGTCCCAGAAGCTGTGAATGCTATCATTTGGGAGCTTGGAGAACCAGATAAGACCCTCTCCGACTAGTGTTGTCGGGAACAACTTGCACTTTTTTCCTTCTGAGAGATTTGCAATCTGCATGCAGGTGTGGAACTGTCGGAGCTGGTCATCCGGATCTTTTGTCCCGTCGTATCGGGGCAACTTCATCGGCATTTTGAACCCAGTCGGCAACTCGTCCTGCTGGATGTGAGGTGCATAGACGCCAGGAGATGGTGCCGGGGGTGTCGTGGTCGGCGTTGGAGGTGCCGTGGGGGGGTTGTTGGTTGTTACTGTTGTGCTGGGAGACGGCAAGTGCCGGGCTAAAAGGTGCCACAGCTCTGTCGGAATGTTCCACTGTTGCAACGTGGATTCTGGCAACCCTTGGGGGAGGATGGTCTGGTTCTCCGTCGTTGGTCCGTCTTGTTCTGCGTCGGTTTTTTTTTCTCCGCGTACCGGCAAAGTGATCTCTGTGGTGGGATGAGTTTTGGATGTGACATGGCACTCGGGTGGTGGAGACTCTATAGATTCGACTACCTGCTTCCCTTTAGTGTTGGGGCTGGTTATCTGGTCGAAACCTTTTTCCATGAACTGGTTGAACTGTTCTTCCATGTTTCGACGTAATGAGGCCATGTCAGCCTTGTGGGCTGCTCTCAAGTCTCGCAGCTCAGTCTGAATGATTTCCCGTATTTTATTTGTGTACGCCGGTGGCATTGTGAGGGCCTCCTCGTCCAGGTGACTTCCGGGTTGTCGGAAACCAGCGAGGGGGGTCAACGGCGTTGGCGTCATCTCGCTCCGTAGTAGGATCTCAGGAGCAACGTCTGGGGCAGGTGTGGGCTCGCGTTTGCGCGCCGCGTTACCTGCTCGCTGAGTGCTGGCCTCCGGATGGTTCGACCCTGAAGGGTCAACCGTAGGGCTTGGAGGGAGCTGGTTCTCGTTAGGGGATTCCATCGTTGAGAACGTCGGAGCTCCATTATCTTGAGTTCACATCAACGGATAGCAACAAGAGGTTAGTAGACAGTATATATGACTCCCGCATAGAGCCGTACCAGGGTCTCTTGGGGGTCAAAAGCGGAAAAAAGAAGGGAGAGGGGGAAAGAAACGTGAGAGATATTCCAACGATAAAACTTGTACGAACAATGGCAAGAGGAAAGAACCGTGAAAGGTGAGGGTGGATGGGGTGGAGTTTGTCGTTAAACTCGTTCCCCTGTAATGTGCTATAGGGTGTGTGTGTGCTTCTTAGCAACAGCTAGGTAGAAAAGGGAGAGATAACTAGAGGTTCCTCATCTCTCCCCACAGACGGCGTCAGTGAAAACTACAAAGCTGGATCTGTTTAAATCTAACCTTGACTTCACAGTGAAGTGCAGTCTCCGGGGGCTTGAGGTCGTCGAATCCTGCAAACGAGAATGCACAGGGGGTTCCTTGTGATTCTTCTCCGATGCTTAAGTCAGATCGTTGATCAAGCGAAGGAATAAGTTTTTTCTCGATCAAGAATGGGTTACCTGGGAATGTGTGTGATCTGCTTGTATTTATCCCCGTCCCTCTTGCCTCATGTGGGTATGAGGTACAAAAGGAACGTTGAGGGTGTTTTCGGGAATGCACAGTGAGTGGGTTGTTGTGTCTTGCTGTTCTGACTCGACAGCTATCATTGTCGAGCTGCAGTGGGGTGCCTAACCTTCCTTTTTGGGAGTCAGTGATAGCCAAGAGTGCTTTTCACCATATCCCTGCGTACGGAGGGTGTTTTGGGTATTTTGCGTGTGTGCTTTTACCCAAACGTACGCTGTGACTGGTGTAGCCTTACCTGGTCACGTGGTCTCAAAGGATCTTGGCATTTAATGCTTGAGTGGGAGGGGACCCTGTTGGTTTGCTTTTGGCGTCGGGTCTTCCTTGTCTTGTTCTTTCCTCTTTATCGCTGGGTAATCTTTGTCCTTCGTATGTAATTTAAAGGATGTATATCACTAGTCCCTCCTGAAAGTCCGAGGGGAGGGTCGTCGACGTCATCCTCCGAGTAATGGTTATTCGCCAACTCTCGAGGGGTGTGTATCATATATATATATATATATACACGTGGAGAGAGAATCTCCGCTTTTACAGTATATACATGTTGAGATTAAAGGCAGTGTCCAGTATAGTGTCTAGCTAGTGGATTCATATGTCCAATTACGAAATTATGCATGTTTAGCTTAGCAGTTAGCTAGCGTACGTACGTACATACACACAGATATATATTATATCTATGGAATCTTCGTCTCTTTCTCATCTCCTTTAATTGATTCCATCTCTCTTGTTGGGAAATCAAGGAACTCCTTGATATCTCATATCCTTAAGGATCCGCGAGAACATACTGTCATATCCTTTATCGCTGATTATGTTTTGATAATTAACAAAAATTTTGTAATAAATATTTTTAATGTTCTCGAATGTTGTATAATCTTTTTAATTATTAATTAGATGAATTATGATTAATGCTAATTGATTTAACTCGATTTGATCATTATTGAAGCAAGATCATAATCATATCTCTATGAAAAAGGAAACAAAATCTGGACAGATTGCGCAAGCTTTAAATGAAGATCTTTGTGATTGTATCATGCGCTTTTGATTAGGAAAGATCCTATATGACTTATATTATTACCTAATATGTGAATTCATTAAAGGGAATTTGTTTCCTATCTTAATGAGTTTATTTCAAGCTGGGATCTAAATATGGAAAGAATCCTTATTGATTGCAAAAGTCTTAAATGCTAAATCTTTGTGATTAATCCATGTGCTCTTAATTAGGAAACATGTGAAACGACTTGATTAAGTGTTATACACATAATATCTTTGATTATAATTAATTTCCTAACTCATACTTTGTGTTTATTGCGAGGATCTATATATGGAAATATTTCATATCCTGATTGCCAGATCCTGACCAGTTTAATGTTGAATCCTGATGGAGCCAAAATTCAAATTTGAATAGAGTGGACAGCAAGAATGATATTTATGAATTGTGGACGTTGGAGCCAATTGAGCATTGATGCAAATTGATGATTCTTGATGACCAAGGCGTTGGAGCATTTGGAAATCAAAGAATTCAAATTACTTCCTTATAAAGCTCAACCACAACAATGACTATAAAAAGGAGAAGCCTTCATGCGTTGAAGACTACTGATTATGTGACTATCAAGCTGATATCAAAAGAGTTCAGAGCTGTGTGCTATTACATGTGTTGTAACCCTTAGTGGGAAAATCCTTTGTGGAATCCTTTGTGGAGAGAATCACTTTGTGTGAACCAACTCTTTGTGAGAGAAACCTATCTCTTTGTTAGAGACACCATTCTACTTCATCTATTGTCTGATTCGTTCGAAACCTTAGTGGTAGTAGGTTGCCTTCCTCGTTTGCTGTGAAACCCTAGTGGTGAGCCGTGTGTGGTTGCATGATAAGAGGAGTGTATAAGAACCTGGGAGACTACCCGTGAGATTTATGGGGACTGTAAAAGGGAGATTGTAAAACCTTAGGGTTGATCCTAATCTTAGGTTGATTCCACTGTATTGGTCGGTTGCCTACAAAGTATTAATATACGAAATCCCTTGCCGTTGCTTGGGGACTGGATGTAGCCAAGAGGAACTTCCATATTAAGGTTTAAGCTTTTGGTGAACCAGGATAAATCGTGGTGTCAATATCTCTATCCCTTAACTCTTTATTATTCCGCATTTTATATCTTTGAGTTAAGTTTTGGAAAAGGTTTTGGTACAAAGAGTTTTGACAAAAGCGTTGTTAAGGAGACAAAACTGTTTTAAGGAATCAAACTGTTTTATAGAGGAAGTGAACTGTTTCTAAGGAAGTGATCTGTTCACTGAAGGAACTGAACACTGTGTTAAGGAACTGAACGTTTTCGTAAAGGAACCAAGGTTTTTATTTAAAGGAATTGATTTTGAGTAAACCCTTTGGTTAAGGAAGTGTCTTTCAGTAAGGAACCAAGTTTATATATCCGACTCCTTAACAGTTTGCGAAAAAGTTTTCAGATCCTATTCACCCCCCCTCTAGGATCTCTTTGGTGCATTTTGCCTAACAAGTGGTATCAGAGCAGGTCTCATATTTCATATAGGTATAACAACCTAGAGAAAAGATCTTTGTCAAAATGCAGGACAACGCTGACAACACAAGCTCTGCTTCCTTGCACAAGCCTCCATACTTCAACGGAAAGAATTATACATATTATAAGAACCGGTTGAAGATATTTGTTGAGTCCATCAATCCTCAAATATGGAGAGTCATCCAAGAAGGTCCTATAAGGATCACAGAACAGGAGAATGATCAAACGGTTGACAAACCCATGGATGAATGGACTGAGGCTGAGAACAACAGGTATGCACTCAATAGTAAAGCTATTAACATAATATATTGTTCTGTGAGTGCAGATGAATTCAAAAAGCTCTCTAGATGTGAAACGGCTAAGCAAATGTGGGACAAACTTCAAGTGATACATGAAGGAACCACAGAGTTAAAGAAGTCTAGAACGACTCTCTCATGAAGGAATATGAAAATTTCCAAATGAAGGAAACAGAAAAGATTGATGAAATTTTCGAGAGATTCGGAAGGATAGTGAGTGATCTCGATTCCTTAGGAGAACAGATTGAGCAGGAGAAGCTAGTAAGAAAGGTTGTAAGGAGCCTATCAACTCTATGGGAGATGAAGGTGACGGCACTCCATGAAAGTCAGAAGTTAGCAACCATGACGATTGATGATCTAAGAGGAAACTTGTTGACTTATGAATCAACCTTCCTAAGTGAAAAGGTTCAAAACCTCAATAAGAAGGACAAAGGAATCGCCCTCAAAGCTGTTCATAGTGAAGATGAGGAAGATGAGGAATCCTTTGATGAAGAGGAATTTGTTCTACTAGCCAAACGCTTCAACAAGTTCTTCAATTTCAAGAAGAAACCTTTCAATAGAAAGAACTCATTTTCAAGGAATCCCCCATTCCGAAAGGAGAACAACTTCAGAAAAGATAAGGAATTGACTTGTTATGAATGCAAGAAACCGGGACACATGCGACCTGATTGCCCCTTGCTTAAGAATTCCAAATTCAGAAAGAAGAAGGCAATGTTGGCAGAATCCTCGGGGGATGATGATGAGGATCTCCTCGCTGAAGAGAATGATGATTATGAGGAAACGGAGACAGCAAACCTCTGCTTAATGACTACAACTGATAATGCGGTAAACTCCATTCCTGACATCTTTTCTGACTTGAGTAATGATGAACTTATATCTGAAACATATAAATTGCTCGAGTCCTTCTTTATCAAAAAGGAGAAGTTGAAAAAGGAGAGAAAAGACAATGAAGAGTTGATGTTGAAAAATCAAAATCTTGAAAAAGAAAATGAGAGATTAAAAGAAGAGTGTGAAAGGCTGAAAAAACAACAAGTTGAAAAGTGCGAGGAAGTGACAAAAGAAAAAGATGAAGAGTGTGAAAAATTGAGAAAGGAGATGAGTGAAATAGAAGAGAAGAATAAAAGTCTTGAGAAGGAGTGTAAAAATAGAGAGAAAAGGCTATATTGAATGAAGGAAAAAGCCAAGAAGTAAAGGAGATGAATACAGAAATCCAATTCCTTAGGAAACAGAATTCTATCCTGAGAAAGGATATGGAAAAGTTTGTACGAAGCACAAAGAAACTTGATGTCATACTTGGTTCCCAAAGGTGTTTTAATAAGAAGGCAGGTATTGGTCATAGTGGATTTTATGATGATCCAGATGACAAGGAAAAGAAAGTAGTAAAGCCTTTTGTAAAGGAAGGAACCATATGTGAGGATGACGAATCCCCTGTAAGTCCAGTTCCTAGAGGAAGCAAATAGGAGTCTAGACAGTTTGTAAACAAAACCTGTTACAAATTTAAAAGAAAGGCCATTTGGCTTATGATTGTGGAAATCAAGGAACTAGAAACAAAATACGGAATCCTTTCCTTGTAACTAAACAGATCTGGGTTCCTAAAGGATCCTTGAAAGGAACTAACAGTGAGAGGACCCAAGGAGGTTTGGGTACCTGAAGTATTCCCTTATTTCTTGTAGGTTTGCCTGAAGGCCAGGACACGGAAAGATAAGTGGTTTCTGGATTCAGGATGCTCAAGGCACATGACAGGAGACAGCAACAAATTCATATCCTATTCAGAAGAGGATTTGGGACATGTGACCTTTGGAGACAACCAGAAAGGGAAAATTGTTGGTATTGGTAAAATTTCCCTTACTCCTAAATTGTCTATTGATGATGTATATCTTGTTGATGGACTAAAGCATAATTTGTTGAGCATTAGCCACTTATGTGACAAAGGACACAAAGTTGTGTTTGATACTCTTATGTGCACAATCTATGAAAAAGGAAGTGACAGGGTTTTGCTTCAAGGAAGCAGAAAAGATAATGTCTACACCCTGACTGCCCAGGAAGTGAAACTGACTTCACATCACTGTCTTGCCTCCACTACGGATCAAACATGGTTATGGCATAGGAGACTAGGACATGCAAGCATGGGGAAGATTGCTAAATTATCAAGAGAAGGACTAGTGAATGGACTACCAAAGCTGAAATATGAGAAGGATCACGTGTGTGATGCATGCCAACAAGGAAAGCAAACAAGGAACTCCTTTAAACCAAAGGAATACATCTCTACCACACGTCCTTTACAACTCATTCACATGGATCTCTTTGGACCAATGAGGACAGAAAGCATTGGTGGAAAGCTATATGGCTTTGTGCTTGTTGATGACTACTCAAGGTACACATGGGTTTACTATTTGGCTAACAAAAGTGATTGCTTTGAGTCTTTCAGATCCTTTTGCTTAAAAGTTCACAATGAGAAAGGATACATGATAACAAGCATAAGGAGTGATCACGGAAAGGAGTTTGAGAACTCTAAATTTGCTGAATTCTGTGAGGAGCGTGGTATATCTCATAATTTCTCTGCTCCAAGGACTCCACAACAAAATAGTGTTGTAGAAAGGAAGAACAGGACACTCATTGAAATGGCTAGAACAATGCTATTGGAGAACAAGTTGCCAAAGTATTTATGGGCTGAAGCTGTAAACATTGCCACATATGTTCTTAATCGATGTCTCATTAGACCGGTGTTGAACAAAACTCCTTATGAGCTATGGATGGGAAGGAAACCGAATATAAGCTACTTTCATGCATTTGGATGCAAATGTTACATTCTCATCAACAACAAGGAGGACATAGGCAAGCTTGATGCTAAGACACATGATGGTATCTTTGTTGGATACTCTACTACAAGCAAAGCCTACCGAGTCTACAACAAGGAGAACATGACCATAGAGGAATCAATGCACGTAGTTTTTAATGAGTCAAGTTCTGGAAAGATACATGGAGATGACTATCTTAGTGATGGTGAGGAACTAGAAAATGAAAGAATCCTTGCTAAGGAATCAGAAAAAGATAAAATCTCTGACAAGGAAGCAAAGGAACAGGAATCGGACGAGGTAACAGATTTAAATAATTCAGTTCCTTTATCTACTAACCTTGATGCAGGAAATGCCTCTACATCTAGAAATCAAGGAGATGAAATAAGGAAGCTGCCACGAGAGTGGAGAGGATCTAAGAACTATCCACAACAATTCCTTATTGGAGATATTAATGAAGGAGTCAAAACAAGATCCGCAATGAAAAGTATGAATAATATGGCATTTGTTTCACAAATTGAGCCTAAAGCTGTTGAAGATGCCTTAGTGGATGACTCCTGGATCCTTGCTATGCAAGAGGAACTGAATCAGTTCGAAAGGAATCAAGTTTGGTCTCTAGTTCCTCAACCCAAAGATCAATCTGTGATAGGAACTAAATGGGTTTTCAGAAACAAACTTGATGAGCAAGGTAATGTTGTTAGGAATAAGGCTAGATTAGTTGCCCAAGGTTATTCTCAAGTAGAAGGAATAGATTATGATGAAACCTTTGCACCCATAGCTAGATTAGAGTCTATTAGGATGCTTCTTGCATTTGCATGCTTTAAAGGATTTAAATTATATCAAATGGATGTTAAAAGTGCATTCTTAAATGGGTACATAAATGAACTAGTATATGTTAGACAACCCCCAGGATTTGAAAGTGTAGAAAAGCCAAATCATGTCTATAAGTTGCATAAAGCTTTATATGGATTAAAACAAACACCTAGAGGATGGTATGAAAGATTAAGTGGATTTCTTATAGATCAAGGATTTGAAAAAGGAAAAACGGATACAACATTGTTTATTAAGCATAATGATCATGACATCTTAATTGTTCAAATATATGTTGATGATATTATATTTGGTTCTACTAATGAGTCTATGTGCGAGGATTTTTCCAAAGCTATTACTAATGAATTTGAGATGAGTATGATGGGAGAAATGAGCTTCTTCCTTGGATTACAAGTCAAACAAGGTGAGGAAGGAATCTTCATATCCCAAACCAAGTATACCAGGGAACTCCTTAAGAAGTATGGCATGGAAAGTGCTAAAGGAGCCGCAACTCCTATGAGTTCCTCAATCAAACTCGATAAGGATTCGCAAGGTAAAAGTGTAGATCAAAAGGTATATCGAGGTATGATTGGTTCATTACTGTATTTAACTGCAAGTAGACTTGATATAATGTTTTCAGTATGCTTATGTGCGAGATTCCAAAGTGATCCTAAGGAATCGCACCTAATTGCTGTGAAAAGGATCCTAAGATATCTTGCAGGAACAGAAAAGTATGGATTATGGTTTCCAAAGGAAAATAATTGTGATCTAATAGGATATTCAGATGCTGATTTTGCTGGATGTAAAATAGATAGGAAAAGCACATCAGGAACCTGTCAGTTCCTAGGACATTGTCTCGTTTCCTGGTTCAGCAAGAAACAAACTTCTGTCGCTCTATCCACTGTTGAGGCCGAATATATATCAGTTGGGAGCTGTTGTGCTCAAGTGTTATGGATGACACAACAATTAAGGGATTATGGCTTGGAATTTGAAAAAGTTCCTATAAAATGTGACAATACTAGTGCCATCAATATATCCAAGAATCCCGTGCAACACTCAAGGACTAAACATATTGAAGTAAGACATCATTTCTTGAGAGACCATGTACTTAAAGGTGACATTGAATTGGAATTTGTATCTACTGAGAAGCAATTGGCGGATATCTTGACCAAACCCTTGCCAAGTGAAAGCTTCTTTAAGATAAGGAGAGAATTGGGGATGTTAGAGGAACCGTGAGCAGTTCCTTGTACTGTAAGTTAGTATTTAATTCATGATTTGTGATTGATTGTGTGGATATTCTGATTGTTTGTGATTTATTTGTGTATACTTGATTGTGTGATTATTTGATTGATTGATTTTGTGGTAAAATTAATTGTATGCGATAATTAAATGACATTTTAGGAAACTTTCTGTGTGAAAAAGGATTTGAAAATCTGCATCAATTTTCTCAAATCTAATCATATCTAACATTGATTTTCAAGTTTAGGCATATACACGCTGCATCTTTCCACAAACACACACACACTTAAATGCTTAGGTTTTCTCGCATATCATCATCACATATCATGTCATTAAAACTGATTTCCTCTCAAAATCTTTCCTTTTCAATACTCATATCATTTTTCAAAATTCTATCTATTTAAATCATTCTTTACGAAAATCTTTTACATTGCATTGCATTTATACACCTCTATACCCTACCGTATCCTAGTGCCTCATGATCCTTGAAGATACCGACTTTGAAAGGACACTAATGGAAAAGTGCAACTGCTATCATCATAACAAAGAAGGGTATCCTATTGACATTCCTCCATTCTTTGATGGAACGAACTATTTATTTGGGAAATGGAGAATGAAGGTATTCATTGAAGCAACTGACTTCTGGCTGTGGAGAATCATTTCCCTTGGACCAGTTCAGATAACTCGGATTGAAGGAGACAAAGAGGTCGATGTGCCTATGGCTGAATGGACTGACGACGATAGGAAACAATTTCAGCTGAACTATAAAGCAATGAATCTCATATGTTGTGCCATCGATGATCATGTACTCACACGTTTGATGGACTGCAAGACGGCAAAAGAGATGTGGGACAAGCTCCAGGATCTGTATGATGAACCATCCGATTTTGAAGAAGAGGATCCAATGCAACCCGATGAGGAAACAAAGCCTCCTTATGACAATCCACCTCCTTCACCAAATGATCTCACCCTTAACCACTTTAAGCCATAAGCCACAAATCTCATGCATTTTCATCATTCCATCTTTCATGCATTTTCAGTTTCTAAGTTTCTCATTTTAGTTTTTGGACTATCTGATTAAGTTTTTATTTTGGATGACTGTAAGGATTTAAATATTTAGCTGTTTTGATATTTTTGGATGACTTGGAGCACTTATGCTCAAAACTTTATTTGCTTTATGGATGAAGTCTTTAGATTATGAATGTTTGGTGTTTTATTTTCATATCTTGTATATCTGTATGTTTGTATGTATGTATATTTCTATTGCACTGAGCTCTCATGCAGGAATCCACCTTTTTGATCATGTCAAAAGGGGGAGAAATAAGTGTGCAAGTTTGAAAGGAAGTGTGCAAGTATGCACATCTGTTCATATCCTTAGGGGGAGAAAAAATGCAATTTGTGTACAATAGAGCTTACATAGATTATTATTTTTGGTTGTACTTCGACAAAGAGGTAATGCTTCATATCCTTTATCTGATTTAATTCATGCATATCTTGATTAAGATAGGGGGAGCATATCCTGAATAAGATAAGGGGAGGAATCCCTATAGATTTTGTAGATGTTCATATCCTATAGTTGTCATATCCTTAGAGCATATCCTTATAGAATCTGATTCATATCCTGACTGATCATATCCTATGATAATCTGATTCTTTGAACTTTAATGCATATCCTTGATGCTCTGGTTTGCAATTTGTTTTTGAACAATAGTTGTTCTATGTTAGTTGTTAAATATGGTCTGAAACATGTATGTTGTTAAATATGGTCTGAATCATGTGTATGTTTCAAACTTGACAAAATTTTTGCCATTATCAAAAAGGGGGAGATTGTTGGGAAATCAAGGAACTCCTTGATATCTCATATCCTTAAGGATCCGCGAGAACAGACTGTCATATCCTTTATCGCTGATTATGTTTTGATAATTAACAAAAATTTTGTAATAAATATTTTTAATGTTCTGGAATGTTGTATAATCTTTTTAATTATTAATTAGATGAATTATGATTAATGCTAATTGATTTAACTCGATTTGATCATTATTGAAGCAAGATCATAATCATATCTCTATGAAAAAGGAAACAAAATCTGGACAGACTGCGCAAGCTTTAAATGAAGATCTTTGTGATTGTATCATGCGCTTTGGATTAGGTAAGATCCTATATGACTTATATTATTACCTAATATGTGAATTCATTAAAGGGAATACGTTTCCTATCTTAATGAGTTTATTTCAAGCTGGGATCTAAATATGGAAAGAATCCTTATTGATTGCAAAAGTCTTAAATGCTAAATCTTTGTGATTAATCCATGTGCTCTTAATTAGGAAACATGTGAAACGACTTGATTAAGTGTTATACACATAATATCTTTGATTATAATTAATTTCCTAACTCATACTTTGTGTTTATTGCGAGGATCTATATATGGAAATATTTCATATCCTGATTGCCAGATCCTGACCAGTTTAATGTTGAATCCTGATGGAGCCAAAATTCAAATTTGAATAGAGTGGACAGCAAGAATGATATTTATGAATTGTGGACGTTGGAGCCAATTGAGCATTGATGCAAATTGATGATTCTTGATGACCAAGGCGTTGGAGCATTTGGAAATCAAAGAATTCAAATTACTTCCTTATAAAGCTCAACCACAACAATGACTATAAAAAGGAGAAGCCTTCATGCGTTGAAGACTACTGATTATGTGACTATCAAGCTGATATCAAAAGAGTTCAGAGCTGTGTGCTATTACATGTGTTGTAACCCTTAGTGGGAAAATCCTTTGTGGAATCCTTTGTGGAGAGAATCACTTTGTGTGAACCAACTCTTTGTGAGAGAAACCTATCTCTTTGTTAGAGACACCATTCTACTTCATCTATTGTCTGATTCGTTCGAAACCTTAGTGGTAGTAGGTTGCCTTCCTCGTTTGCTGTGAAACCCTAGTGGTGAGCCGTGTGTGGTTGCATGATAAGAGGAGTGTATAAGAACCTGGGAGACTACCCGTGAGATTTATGGGGACTGTAAAAGGGAGATTGTAAAACCTTAGGGTTGATCCTAATCTTAGGTTGATTCCACTGTATTGGTCGGTTGCCTACAAAGTATTAATATACGAAATCCCTTGCCGTTGCTTGGGGACTGGATGTAGCCAAGAGGAACTTCCATATTAAGGTTTAAGCTTTTGGTGAACCAGGATAAATCGTGGTGTCAATATCTCTATCCCTTAACTCTTTATTATTCCGCATTTTATATCTTTGAGTTAAGTTTTGGAAAAGGTTTTGGTACAAAGAGTTTTGACAAAAGCGTTGTTAAGGAGACAAAACTGTTTTAAGGAATCAAACTGTTTTATAGAGGAAGTGAACTGTTTCTAAGGAAGTGATCTGTTCACTGAAGGAACTGAACACTGTGTTAAGGAACTGAACGTTTTCGTAAAGGAACCAAGGTTTTTATTTAAAGGAATTGATTTTGAGTAAACCCTTTGGTTAAGGAAGTGTCTTTCAGTAAGGAACCAAGTTTANTATATATATATATATATAGAATTTATATTAATTTAATTAAACAAAAAATTTATAATATTATTATTTTTTTAGTTGCAATATTTCTCATTCTTCAATTATGCTTGTCTCTTATATTATTATAGAAAGAGTTAGGCATGTTCACGGGCCGGGTCCACGGCTGGGTCGGGTCACCGGGTCCACCAGGGTCCGGCCGGGCCAAATTTTTTTTTAAAATTTTATTTATTTATTCTATATATATTTTAACTTATATATATTGGTAAAACAATTAATTTTGGATCAATTTAATGATGTTTTTATCAATAAAGACATTTAATTTGACTTAATTGTTAAAAAAATATTGATTTAATTAAGATTAAATATATATTTTATGTATATTTTTAATATACAATTGATAAAAATAATAATAGATATGTATTTCTTACAATTAAAAAAATATTTAGTAGTATAAAATATAAAAATAGTATACTAAAAGTAAAAAAGAAAAATTGGAAGTACCCCGGGCCGGGCCGGGTCTAGAATAGCTAGACTCGGACCCGGCCCGAACACCCTCGGGCCGGGCCGGGTCCGCCGGGTTGGTCCGGGTCTCCGGGTCCATGAACACCCCTATGTATTGTGACCATTATCTTCTCACTCTTTGTACATCTGACGAACTAACATTAATATGTGACATTTAATGGTTAAACATGTACATTTAACAACCATATATGTCACTCATTTAAGTATAATAACCTAAGAAAGACTCTAGCTAGGGATTGACATTAATTGTAATTATTCAAGGACTAATAAATAGTGGATTTCCATTAGTCAAGAATTAAATCGTTAGAAGTGTGAAAGTTGAGAGACTAAATAATTAGTTTTCCCTTTTTCAAATGACATAGAGTTCTTGATTTCATTATGAAGTTTATAAAAACTGTTCTGAATTCTTATAGGAATATTAGCATATCATGCCAAAAAAAACTTTATATATATATATTAACACTTGAAAGATTAAAATAGAAATTGTTGTATTAAATAATAAATTTAAATGTCTTAAATTAATATTTTTACATTGTATAAGTCGTTTAGAATTCTAAAATATTTTAGTGTTAAGAGTCATCATGCATGTATTTTGGAATTTGGTTAAGATAGATATATATATAGATATGACTTATTGTACGTATATGCTTTAATAAATGAGACAAAGTTAAAAGTAGTATAAATAGAATATATATATAGACTAATAATTTGATCATATAATAAAAAGTATTTTCCCCTCTTCCTAATATTTTCTTGAATAATAATTCTCGATATATTAAAGTTTAATTCAAAACTAATTATCCGATCAAAATAATACTAATCGACGACAGTCGATCACCTTCCAATATTGAGCGCATTCCAGTTTGGATATGTATGTATGTTTTACCTTATATTCAAAGAAATTCTCAAACACCACTTAATTTCGATTGAAAAGTAATTAATTAAGATAACTCTCAATTAAAACATATTCATATATTAAACCAGATCAGAACACTAAACTTTATTTTGTGATTTCTAGTATATCATGGTACATATATATATATATATATATATATATGTAAACCAGCTAATCTAAAGTGATACTACATAAACTGATAGACTAAAGCAACTTAATTAGGGTTTTAAACTAGCTAGGGTTAATATTTATATATTAGTAGGACTTTCAATGCAAAAAGAGTGAAAAGATCGAGAAGTGTATATGACTTATATATATATATATGGCCACTAGTGGCATCTCTTCTCTAACTTGGTTCTATGCAGCAGGAGCATATAATCATAGTCACCATCGTCGTCGTCATCGTCATCATCTCCTTCAAGTTCAGCCTCTGTAATTTTGGGTTGGCAAGCATACCAATCATAGTTATAACACAAGACAACATGGCCATGAAACTCACTAGTGTGGACCACCATCATATTTATTACTTTCTCACCTTACGTACGTACTCAACAATATATATATCCTACGTGGCATCCTCTTTAACACAGATTCATGCATACATGTACACTACTGACACACACAAATATATATGTATATCGAATTTATGTGAATCATAATCAAAGTAGTTCTTTTTTTGGCCATATAATCAAAGTAGTTCATGCCTTCATGGATACAACAGTGTAGTAGGGGGAAAAAAATAGGCAACACTTTTAAAAAAAAATAAGATTTAAATCTTCTAGATCTCCGCAAAGATGTGAAGGAGATGCAGTACACCCCTCTTCTCTCTCTTTCTTTGAGAAGACATTCTTCATAGAATTTCTCTACCTCCAATATTAAATCTAGAAAAAAATAATATATCTTCAGATAAAAAAGAATATTCATTTTCTAATAAAATGAGTAAAGGAAAAAAAATAAAAAGGCTATTGTCAGCTGAGAGAAGAAAGAAACAAACCAAGCCCACAAACTATCATACAAACCGAAAAATAACAACTATATCAAAAGGCCCATATTTATGTTTTTGGTCAATAAAAGGCCCATATTTCCACTTTCCGCTTTTTCCAATATTTATCCAAACCAATCAAATTTCGGCCAAAGAAATGCAAACCCATCAAATTGGGCTTGGCTCAAAAAGGCTTGTCATTGATTTTAGAAAGTTCATTTGACTAAAAATAGTGTAGAAGTTTTTTTTTTCTTTTTTGGCTATTGTTTAAAATTAAAAAGGTAATAAATAAACATATAACTCGGTCCAAAAATATGAGTAAAGGTTTTTTCTTTTTTCTCTTTTGCCCTTTTCCTTTTGTCAAGTGACTCGTTGAAGCTGGAAGACAGGACATCCACGGTTTTATTTCTCACTCAAGACTTGGACAGATAACAGATAACAATGTAACATGCAATAATTGACAATTCATAAATATAGAAAGGAAATAACATCATCCACAACTAAAATATTTCAATAACATTCCAAGTTCTGAGACTAAAGGAAAGAAAAAGATAAACTCATCCAGCAACTATAATCTATCAGCAATCTACTCCTTGGAGGTCTTGTTGATGAGGGATTTGTGGATGTGAGGAATGACACCTCCACTAGCAATTGTTCCTTTAATCAGAGTATCAAGTTCTTCGTCACCACGGATCGCAAGCTGCAAGTGCCTAGGAGTTATACGTTTCACTTTGAGATCCTTGCTTGCATTCCCAACAAGCTCCAATACTTCAGCAGTTAGATACTCTACGACAGCAGCTGTTGCTCCCACTCTACCATGTGTTGTGGTTCTTAACTTCAATAGTCGGTGGATACGACCAACCGGAAACTGCAGATAATACAGGATAGTAGAAGCTCAAATGAGATAAATTCATTTGTGTAGTACATTCAAATGGAAAAGACACCACAAAATAAACTATACAAGAAATGATTGATCTCAAAATTCAAGCTGAACAAGCAACCGAAAATAGTGCATTCACAAAAGAGGCATAAAAGCCAAGTGTCTTTTCAAGATCAACCTCATGAGGAAACAACCAAAATGATCTGCCAACTTTTTCATATCCTGGTCAATCTAAAATTTCCCTAAAGACTATACAGTCACAACCATTACAAAGCTAAAGAAAAGTAAAGAATAGGTATAGTCTAACTCATAAAGCAACTATTTCTGAAAAACTAAAATTCAAATCCAAGAGTTCAATTGTCGAGTTCTTGTACAGATCAAATCGTCTTGAAGAACCATAGATTGTCAATAAATTACAAATATTTTCATAATTTTAGCTGTAATTCCGCAGAATAAAGCAAAACACACAAATTCCCAAAAGAACTCGCTCAAGTTCCTAGCGTCGTACAAAGGGGAAGAATTAGGGGTGACACAGGTTGTATTGGATTTGGGGGAAATCTCTATCCAACCCGCACATTAATCTATGGGTTGGCTTGGGTTGGATTGAACTCACAAGTTGAGTTTGTATTTTTTTTAAAAAAAAAATTTAATTTTTATAACAAAAATATATTGTTATAAATTTGTGAGTAGTGATTAAAAAAGTCTACACATAACAAAAGTTAAAAAAATATAGATTTTATATATAAAAATATAAATAAATTAAAATACACTCAATAACTTATATAAATGTAAACTAATACATATATGTAATCATATAAATTTTAAAATCAAAATATCTTATTTATAAAGAACTAATAATTTAAATACATAAAAAAAATATACAAAAATATATAACAAATACATACATATATAATAAAAAATTAAAAAAATTGATGTGCGGGCTTACGAGTTGGGTTGAGTTGAAAAACCACGAACCCACAAGTGTGCAGGTTGAAAAATTTGAACCCAACCTAACCTGCAGCTGCGGGTTGGGTTTCTCACCCCTAGGAAGAATGTACAAACACCATAGGGAAGAAATCAAGCCAATGAAGTCAAAATCCATAATGGAATAGGACAAAAAAAGAGATCTAGAGGAAAGAGAAAGAAACCTGAAGACCTTCACGAGAGGAGCGTGAGATTGGCTTCTTTTTGTCGTCCTTGTTGCCATTGTCGCTGACGGTTGAGGTCTTGCCAGTAATTGAACCCTTTGCGCCCATCCCCGACATCTTTTCTCGCCAACATAAAAAGCTAGAGAGAGAGAGAGAGAGAGAGAGAGAACCTGAGTTTAGAGAGAGACTGTAAACATTGGTCGCGACTCTCAAGTCTCGAGCTAAAGCAAGACAGGGATTTCCAAAGATGAGAGTTTATGTTGTGTTTGTATTTATTTATAGAGGCGCCCCTTCGCCGCTAACCCTTTTATTTTGTTATAATTGCATATTGAACCCTCATTTTCTACTTATAATGGAATAATAACAGTTTTACTTCACCTCCTCTGATTGGGCGATGTGTTAGGAAGCTGATTGGTTGAAGTAGAAGTGTGGAGTGAATGATTTTGGTCGTCTAATGAGATGCTTAGAAATAAACTTGTAAGAATGAACGATTTAGATCATATAACGGACATACATTAATGTGACTTATTATGGAATAATAACATTTTCACCCCCTCTGAGTGGGCCATGTGTTGCACCTAGGAAGCGGATTGGCTAAAGTAGAAGTGTATGAAGTGAACGATTTTGGCCGTCCATTGAGATGCTTAGAAATAAACTCGTAAAAATGAACAACTAAGATCATATAACAGACATTTATTAATGCGATTTATTATGGAATAATAACACTTTTATTAAAACAATCAAAAGATCTTTCAGCTCCAATTATTTTAAAAAACTCGTCGCTCTCCAGACTGAGTTCCTAACCCTTTAACCCTTTAGGGTTTCAACAAACGTCCCAATAGCCAAAAATTAATTCCAACCTAAACTTAAATCCAACCTAACCCCCAATCATTACCCCTTCGTATGCTTGGCTTAATCTCCTTCAACTTCTTCGGCGGTTATGCCTTCTTCTATTGGTGGATTCAGTGCGTGATGGACCCACTTCGTCTCTCTCTTGCTGATTAATGGTCACAGCAATTAATCCCTTTCTCTTTCTACGCGATAATCAAGTAAGCATTTTGCTCTTATCCCTTTAACAAGTTTTAATCATTATTTTTTCGCCTTGATTACTGCATCTTGCTTTTCCCCAATACGTCGCCTCGTTTCTCGGAGCAAGCTGCGTATATTTGCTCTGTTTTTCTCTCCAAGGCTTCATTCGTGATTGGCCTCCTTCCCTAAACCTAGCGTTCACATAATCCTATCTACTTTTCTCCATAATCATTCTCCTAAACCTCCTCTCTGACTCAACCACTCCTCTGCGTTGCTCTTTCTTCCCCACTGGTGCTCTCAGTGGCCACACTCCGTCACGCTACTCTTCTGATCTCGCCGCCCTCCAAACCCTAACCTATTATCTGTTCCCTCTCATCTCTCGGTGCTTCTTCGTCTCTCCCCATCTGCTTTTCCTTCTTCTCCCCTTTAAAATGGATCACAATCGTAAACCCCCCATCATCTACCACACCATACATTATCCCACACAAACGCCGCAAAATAGCCATGGATAACCCTCGCGAGATTAACTGGGTTGAGTCTAGTGACTCAGAACCTGAAATAGATATCGATGTGATCCAAGATACCGAGGATACGAACCCCCCTCGTTCACCACCCCCACACCGTATTGCCCGCGGTCCGATACTGCATGTTGACACTCAGCCACTTGCCAACTATCGTATTTTCTGGAACCGATGCCTCATCGGTACACTTTTTGATGCTCGCCAGTTCACGGTCCGACGAATGCAATCGATCGTGGATAACTTCTGGGATCTGCGCGACCGTTTTAGAGTTCTGGGAGTCAGCAGAGGTCACTATGTGTTTCATTTTTCTAACGATGCAGACAGAATCTTCATGCAAGCTCAGGGTCCATGGTCTGTTCATGGTGGCTTGTTGTACCTTGCACCGTGGGAACCTAACCTCGTCCTCACAGATTATGCAATCTCTGAAATACCAATATGGATACAACTGTGGGGACTACCATTGGAGCTTCAAAACCCTACAGTGGCGTCTGCTCTTGGCTCTATCTTGGGGGTTGTCTTAGACGTGGACTGGACACCCAGCTTCCCAAGAAACCTACGCTTCATGCGAATCAAAGTACGTCTTTCGGTTACATCTCCCTTGCTCATGGGTTTCATACTCCATACTGAACAAAATCACACCATCTGGGTGCAATGCCGATATGAACGTGTGTTCCGTATGTGCACTCGTTGCGGCAGAATCGGGCATACTCATCCAGCTTGTCGATGGCATGAGCAGAGGGTTGCGGCCAACCTGTACAATCAGATGAACCTGATAAATGCTACCACTGGTCTTGAAATTGGTTATGTAATGACTAGGCTCCATTTTGTTAATGAGGCCAGGCGGTTCCTGAATCATGCACACAGAAGAACAACCAGAGTTCATGTGGTCAACAATAATTATCGTCCCTTACATCATCCACCAATTCTTTATGAATTCAACCCTCACCATTTTTTCAATGAAGAAGGGCTATATGATGATCACTTACATCATCAACAGGGGGTCAATGTGGGAGGTGGGCCAGTGGATCATCTCTACCCTTTCGTCGTGCCTGAAGAAGACCCTGTAGAGATGGAAGACGACAATGATGATGAACAAGGACCACCGAACCTTCATCTAAACCTTGACAATGTGCAACCTGATGCCTTTCATCAAATCCCAGAAAATCCAAACGTGGAGTTTGGGCCTCTGTTTATCCCTGCCAGTGCAGATTTGGAAGATGACTCGTCCGAAGATGATGCAGATGCAACCTTCAGGGAGGCAGCTCTTTTAGAGCAGACTACCGAACCAACGATAGAAGAGCCCCTCACTGACCCCTCTGATAATCGGATCATTGTCAGTGAAGAAGAGATGGAACGTATGGAAAATGATCCTGAACTTAGAGACATGGCTATCAAATTTTACCGACGTCCTCCCGCGGCAATATTCCCTCTTCCTTTACAGACCTTTCACCTTGGTGATCATGACACTAACACTGTTTCTGAGGACGACCAAGCTCCCGTCGGCCTGAGATGGGTGGACTTGGGGGAAGATGAACTGATGCTTGCCAACGGTAATTTCACTTGGGATCATGTAAATTATCCTCCTTTTGACTGCCATAATCTTCTCAGCGACAGTGAGAATCAATCCTTTTGGAACCACTCATGCACCGTAACGGAAACTGCTTGGTTTAGCAATCTGCCCGCAGCCAATAACACTTACCCTGGTGGTGCTAGTTTGTCGGGAAGTGGCGGGATAGGTCCTGATGATGACAGTATGGTGGTTGGAACCCTTGAAGAAATGCCAACTTATACTCCAAGTCCATAATACAAGGAAAACCCAGAACGTGCAATCATCATTTTCCAAGATCATAATATCCCACAACCCGTGGAACATAATCCAGCAGAGGCAAATGCTACCATTAAGGAATTCAAGTTCACTCTCCTTCACCTGTTAGAAGGTCTATGGATCAGAATAGCTGCGAATTTCAACAAGAGTGAAGCAGGAAGGGATTGCATGCAGGAGATTCAGAGAATTGCCATAGACAGGTTGTGGAATCCAGCACTTTCGCCTCTTGCCATCACTGAATCCAGCAGGAAAAGATGGTTTGATGACTCAGCTGAAGATGGAAGCATTGAACAGTGGAAGAAAAAGATGAAGATGACTGAGTTGTTTTCTTGGTGCACTTCTTTCTCTCTACCTGTCAAAAAGAGAAAGCTCCTACTTATTGAAGATATTGAAGACACTGACGAAGTTCACAGCCCAAAAAGAGCCAAGTCTGAAGACAGCTTGCATGTTTTAAGTCTTGAAATTGACATTGAAGCAGAATTGGAACAAATAATCCAAAAGCTAGATAACTTCCATGTATGTTTTGGGGAGGTTGTACACGAACAACCCCCAAGGGTGCCATGAATCTCCTTAGTTGGAATTGTCGGGGCAGTGGCAAGACCTCGGCAAAACAAAGACTGAAATCAATTTGCCACACCTTCAATCCTTCTTTTGTCTGCCTCCAAGAGACCAAGTGTAAAAATGATAAGATTAAAAAGCTAGCTAGTTTTCTGTCTTTTGATAATTGTTTTTGTATCGAGGCAAAAGGAAAAAGTGGGGGCCTTGCTATGTTTTGGGATGCTCCCTACCAAGTTAATATTATTAGCTCATCCAAGTACTGGATTCATTGTTATGTTGATTGTCCCAATTTTGGCACCTTCCTCCTTACCCATGTTTATGGCCCCCCAAAAACACACAAACGTTATAAGCTTTGGGACTTTCTTGAGAGCATTGATGATGCCTCCCATCCTTGGGTTATTATAGGAGATTTTAATCAAGTACTAAGGGCACATGAGAAATCCAAGAACAATTCCAAAATTATTGGCGCATCAAGAGCCTTGGATGTCTTTAATAATAAACAACTCATGGAAATTAACCACAAAGGCAACCTCTATACTTGGTGCAACAACAGACAAGAATCAGATTTTCTTAAGGAAAGGCTTGATAGAGCTTGGTGTAATGAACAATGGCTTCACAACTACCAGCATTCATGCATTGAGACCCTCCCTATAGCGGCTTCGGACCATGCACCACTGATTTTACATACCTCTCCACCGGAGCGTTTATCTTATCCTAAGTTCAAATTCGAAGCCATGTGGCTCCTTCATGATAATTGTCATAAAATTGTAGAGGATGCCTGGAACTTCCATCCACAGCCCACCGGCTCAACAGGTTTCAAAATTCATTCTTTGATTAAGAGAACAGGGACTGCCCTCTCTAGGTGGAACAAAAGTGAGATTGGGAATATAAAGACTCAGATTATCCAAGCCGAAAAACAATTGGCAGATTTGCAATTGAAGACCAATCATGACTGGTCCACTAATGCTCTCACTGAGGAAACCACTATTCGGAAAAAACTAGAATTTCTTCTCAACTGTGAGCAGCTATTCTGGGCCCAACGTGCAAGACAAATGTGGCTGGTAAATGGTGACAGAAACACAAGGTATTTCCACACCGTCGTGAAGAATAGGCGTGGAAGAAACCGTATCCTTTCCATAAAAAACCAAACTGGGGAATGGATAAAAGGCGCAAGGAACATCCTCGACTCTGCCAATGAGTTCTTTACCAATCTCTTTGATCACCCAACAGAAGTTGATCTGGAAGATATGAAGAATTGCATCCAGGAAGCTGGTATCACGCATCTCTCTGACAACCACCTGAATATTCTAAACAAACCTTTTACGAGGATGGAAATTGAGAAAGCAGTTTTTGATATGGATGGGCACAAAGCACCAGGACCAGATGGAATGCCAGCTATTTTCTATCAACACTTCTGGCCAATTGTAGGCAATGACATCATTCAGATGGTTGCCTCTTTCCTAAACTCGAGGCACATGCTAAGGGCCATGAACCAAACAACTATTGTGCTTATTCCAAAAGGGGACACTCAGACCTCCTTCAAAGACTTTAGGCCCATCAGTCTATGCAACGTCACATACAAGATAATCTCAAAAGTCCTCACAAACAGACTGCAGGATATTATGCAAGATTTAATCACCCCCTTTCAGAGTGCGTTTGCTAAAGGGAGATCAATCACTGACAATGTCCTGCTAGCCCATGAAGTCCTGCGCTACATCAGGCGACACAAAAAAGGTAAATTCTACTGTGCAGGTATTAAGATCGACCTCCAGAAAGCTTATGACAAGATTTCATGGGACTTCCTCAATTCTGTGCTCACCACTATTGGATTCCCGGACCATTGTACAAAACTTATTATGCAATGTGTTACAACGGTCTCATTCAATGTACAAATAAATGGGGCCACTTCGCCCTGTTTTAGCCCTAAAGCTGGCTTGCGACAGGGGGACCCACTCTCCCCGTACCTATTCATTCTCTACATGAATGTCCTGTCTGGGCTTCTGTTTAAGGCCCAAAACGAAGGGAGCCTCAAGGGCATCAAAGTTGCAAGACAGGCACCACCAATAAATCACCTAATCTATGCAGACGATATCTTGCTTTTCACAAGAGCTGATCTCGAAACGATCCAGTGCTTCAAAGATACTTTCGATCGCTTTGGAAGACTTTCAGGGCTTTATATCAACCCACAAAAGTCGGAGATCACGTTTAGCCCCAACACGCCAAATCGTTTCAAAAAAATGATGACAAAAGCAATCAATTTCAAAAGAGTAGAAAGCTTTCAGAAGTATCATGGAAGCTTTGTTGATGAAGCACCTAGAAGCAGGAAGATTTTCGAGGTTCTATATGAGCAACTCCAACATAAACTCGAAGGATGGAAAACAAAATTTCTATCTCAGTCGGCTAGAATCGTGCTTATTAAGTCAGTTCTTTCCTCTATGCCTCTGTATCATCTGTCATACTTCAAGCTCACGGAAAAAGAAGCCCATAAATGTGACGCAATCCTAAATAACTTCTTCTGGGGGAATCACAATGGTAGCAAAGCTCCGCACATGAAGGATTGGCATTCCATTTGCCGCCCTATTCATCTTGGGGGGCTTGGCATTAAAAGGATGAGTGCGTTCAACAATGCGATGTTGGGTAGACAAGCGTGGCGAATTATAAGCAACAGAGACTGTCTTCTTTCTAAAGTTTACTATGCTAAGTACCTGAAAAATAGAAACGGCGTCAACAAGTTCGGTAGCGCTCAAGCCTCCCCCTTAGCAAGACCTATCTGCAAAAAGATCAATGAAATACTCCAAGATTGTTCCTGGAGAATTGGCAATGGTCAAAGCATCTCCGTCAACGATCCGCTTTGGATTACACCAGACCATGACCCCGGAACCATCTCCAGAGTTTCCCAGCTCATTGATCCCCACGGGGACTGGGATACTGCGCGGGTTTGTAGTATCTACAATGAAGACAAAGC
Source organism: Chamaecrista fasciculata (assembly GCA_003254925.1). NCBI lineage: Eukaryota > Viridiplantae > Streptophyta > Magnoliopsida > Fabales > Fabaceae > Chamaecrista > Chamaecrista fasciculata. The sequence goes on along the minus strand of QANZ01041176.1, from coordinate 37,947 downwards.
AAATCACATCCTTGCCATGCACACCTCACATACAGGGATTGGTGATAGGATTGTCTGGACCAAGAACGCTAGGGGTGTGTACTCGGTTAAGGATGCTTATGACAACTCTATTAACGCCCACCATGGTAACCAACCGACTCTCCCTTGGAAAGAGTTTTGGAAAATCCAGGGCCTACCTAAGCTGAAGCTGTTTGGATGGAAATGCATTAACAATGCCCTCCCTCTAGGAGTAAACCTTCTCAAAAAGCATTTTAACATTGATGCCACTTGTGTTTTTGGATGCAATTCCATTGAGGATGACGATCATCTTTTCCTCAACTGCCCGCTCTCTAGAGCTGCCTGGTTTGGCTCGCCACTGGCAATAAAGAGTGATGCATTTTCACAAATGGGTTTCTCACATTGGATCGTCGCACTACTCTTGCGTGTTTGTCACAACAACCTCAGCAGTGAACTCTTCATGGACATCCTCACCTTCGCTTGGTCAATTTACAACCATCGAAACAAGGTGCGATTCCAAGGAATTAATGCAAACCAAGGGGACATCATTAAAAGCTGGCAAGACCTCAAGGCTTATACCTCCCAGAAGAACTTCATTTTCAGCACTCGGAAGAATACTGAAAGTACCCCTCGGCGAATTTGCAACCATGTTTTGCATTCACCGAACATAAAGTACTTCTGTGCCTGGCATAGGAACAAACATAAATGCAAAAACATCGTTGGAATGTTCCACTTTGACGGAAATTTGTCGATCTTGGACTGCTATTTCTGTGAAGACTCATCCAAACCCATACTGACAACGACACTGGTTGGGATTTGGAAAGCTCTGGAAGCCCTCAACTCGAAGGAAGCAAAGGATATCAATATTCTCATCCCCAAACCTGTAATTCACAAGGACAAGCCTTCTTGCATCAACTACGAACAGGAACTCTTGATCATGGATATAACGAATTTGGCTAGTCAGAATCACAATCGTTGGCAGCTGCTGGAGTGCCCGCAAAAGACTGATCTGCATAGACTTTTCCCAGGAATTGCTAATTTTCTGCCTGGTTTTTTCTGTTTTCTTTAAGTTTGGCCTTGTTGTTTGATTCAAAAAAAAAAAATAACACTTTTATTTTTTTACCCTTTTGAGTGGGCGATGTGTTGCACCTAGAAAGATGATTGGTTGAAGTAAAAGTGTATGAAGTGAATGATTTTGGCCGTCTGTTGAGATGCTTAGAGATAAACTCGTAAGAATGAACAGCTAAGATCATATAACGGACATTCATTAATGCGACTTATTATGGAATAATAACATTTTTGCCCCTCTGAGTGGGCGATGTGTTGCACCTTGAAAGCGGATTGGCTAAAGTAAAAGTGTATGAAATGAACGATTTTGACCGTACATTGAGATGTTTAGAGATAAACTCGTAAGAATGAACGACTAAGATCATATAACGGACATACATTAATGTGAATCCATATCTCTTATATTTAAGAATAAATTTATAACAATGAACTGTTAAGATCATATGATTAATATACTTAAGGATAGACTCAACAATGAACGGCTAAGATCATATAAGTGACATGCTTTAATACGAATCCGTACCTATTGTATTTAGGAATAGGCTCATAATAATGAACAGTTAAGATCATACGATTTATATACTTAAAGATAGACTCAAGAATGAATGGCTAAGATCATATAATTGACATAATTCAATGCAAATCCACACCTATTGTATTTAGTGATAGATTCATAATAATGAACGCAAAGTAATCAAGATCGAGATCTTAGATCGTGTAAGTATATAAATTTTATAAAATACAATTTGGAGTATGCATATAATTGCAAGGTGACATAATCTCTTTTTTTTTAAAGTAATTTAATGATAATAAATAATAAAAAAATTAACTTTATTTTTAAGTAATCAAAGTTTGTATAGTGTCACATCACCAATTGTATGAATGCAACAAAATTTATTATAAACTAACTCCTTTCATATATTTCAGTTTTGAGATAAATTCATAACAATGAACAATTAACATGATATAACTTATATATACGATTTGCCTCTAACATCTTTTATCAGCTTTTTTAGTTTTCTACTTTGGCCAATCTTATCTTCTTTTCTTTTTTTTTTAAAGAAAAAAAAAAGAAATATCAATGTTTGAAAAATTGAACTAAATATAGAACTATTACAACACTAATTTAAAGTTTTTGCTATTGTACATGATTGAGTTGTGGTTCAATTAGTAATAACTAGATATATAATTTTAATTTTACATAAAATAAAAATTATATATAAAATATAAAATATAAAAAATGCTAAACAAATATTAATACACACTAATCTGATCTTAAAAAAGTATATGAATAAAATATTTTTTGATTAATTCATTTTAATAAAAATATATGAGTAAAAACAAGATAAAAAATTAATTTATAATATTAGTAAGGGTAAAGTGCAATTTTGGTTACTTGTCTTTGGAGTTAAATTCAACCCTATATCTTCTTTTATTGTAATTTTAATCATCCAAATTTCTTAAAAGTTTTACTCATTAGTCTCAACGACTGAATGTGACCATATCTCGCATGTTTTAAGTTTGAACGTGACAAGTCTCGAGTTACACGTTGCTTTTGACGAGTCTTTTCTTTGTTTAGTTGTGGTCGCCGTCAGCTAACAAGGTCAAATTGGACTCCAAAAGTAAAATGTTCGTTTCACAGTCAAATATGAAAAGTTGGTCATATACTCTCGTTTCAAGTACGATTGCGACAAGTTTAGAGTTATAAGTTACTCTTGACAAGTCCTTATTTTTACATAATTGGGACCGTCAACAAATGAGGTCAAATCAAGCCCGAAAGTGATTTTTTGTAATTTTTTACTTTTGGGTTCCATAACCAATTTCGGGCTCGATTTGACCACATTTGTCAATAGTCCCAAATGGGCAAAAAAAAAACTCGTTAAGAGTAACTTATAACTCCAAACTCGTTGCAATCAGACTTGTCATAAGAGATATATGACCAATTTTGTTTGCTTGACCATAAAATAAATGATCTATTTTCAAAGCTCAATTTGACATTCTTTGTTGATGATTCTAACTGAACAAATGATATGTCCCTAAAATAGAGTTATTTAAGCCATATTTGAGATGGATTTAATGCCTTTTATATCAATGATGAATTTTCTTGCATTTTAAAAAAAAAATAATACTGAGAATAACTAGTAGTCTAGTAATAAGAATTAAGTTCAAACCCTAACTATTTGGCAATTTAAAAATGCAAATGAAAAACGAATTTCAATGACTAGAAATCAAGGAAGCACGGACACGGCAGTTGCATAGCGTGTCAACATTTCCGACACGTGTCGGACACGGACACACGTGCGACACGCACACGACACGTGTCTGACACGTGTCTCACCGTGTCCGAACATTTGAGGGTGTTCGTCGGCTTCGACACGGCTGCGACACCCCCTGAAACGGCTTTTGACACGAGACTGATTTAATCTGTTCTAATTTCATCTCCAAGCAAGTATAATCTTATCAGATCTAGCATAAAAACTTCCAAATAGAAAGAAAATAGGGATAAAAAACCTCAAGAATAACAAATGGAGAGGCTGGTTTACAGTCATTGTCACACCTGACATCCCGAGAGAAATGTCGTTTATGACTTTGAAAAAGGAGTCGCCACCAAATTTTTAAGAAAAACTTGGAAAACTAAATTTATGAAAATGTTTGGAAAAACAATGGATAAGGCTTGATTTGAAAAACCGGTCTCGGACCAAAGACGGGTTCGGGAGTCATTTGAATCATGGGGAAGGTGTTAGGCACCCCACGATACCCATCCGATTGGACGGTTACCCTAAAATAATTATACAAAAATTAAATGGCCTTTAGAGTTTTAAAATTGATCATCTTAGAAAATAAAAAGTAAGAGGATAAAAGATTATACGCAAAATTGGAAGACAAGATGCTCATACAATAATACTAAAAACAATAATAATAATGTCAGGCATAGCCGCCCAGGTTTTGCCTCCCAGGACTTGCTGCCAATGCTTTGCCTCCAAGGCTTTGCCGCCAGGGGCCAAAAAATATGAAACATGTACATAAAATGAGCAACTAAAAAACACACACAGATATATATATATGCCACCAGGGCATTGCCGCCGAGCTTAGCCGCCGGGCTTTGGCGCCGGGACCTTGCCGCCGAGGCTTTGCCGCCAGGGTTCTGCCTCCAGGCTTTGCCGCCGGGGCCCAAAAATAGGAAATATGTACATAAAGAAAATACACACAGATATATATATGCCGCCAGGGCTTTGCCGCCAGGCTTTGCCGCCGAGGGCTTTGCCGCCGGGACTTTGCCGCCGGGGTTTGCCGCCGGGGTTTGTCGCCGAGGCTTTGCCGCCGGGGTTTGCCGCCAGGCTTTACCGCCTGGGTTTGCCGCCGAGGACTTTGCCGTCAGGCTTTGCCGCCAAGATACTCACACAATAATATTAGTAATAACAGTAATAAAAATACTAACGAAAATAAAAATAATCTTAGGCATAGCCGCCAAGGCTTTGTCTCCCTGGCTTTGCCTCCAGGGCTTTGCCGCCAGGCTTTGCCTCCAAGGCTTTGCCGCCAGGGCTCTGCCTCCAGGGTTTTGCCGCCGGGGTTCTGCCTCCAGGCTTTGCCGCCAGGGCCTTGCCTCCAGGCTTTGCCGCCAGGATCAAAATAATTATAAAAAGGGTCCTTGAACATCTGAATATTACAGAGTTCTATCCTTTCTCAAGATTTCTTTCAGCCTAGTCCACACTTAAATGCATTTTTCACCCAGAATCGTTTAGTTTCTCACGATTTAGTCCCTGAATCAAACTCAAAATCATCCCTCCCCTGTTTTTATCATCTTCTTCAAAACAATCACTGGTTAGCAAAAATGAAATACAAAACGCCCCAAAACAAACTAGGAAAATGCAGTATAGTATAGCTCAATCACATTGCAAAATGCTCTAGTAGTCTAGTTCATGATTCCCAATGCAGAGAAGCAACAACAAAACAGAAAGAGAGAAGAGTATAACTCAATCACATTGCAAACCCTCAAAATTTCATTCAAGAACTTTAGGATTACACTAAGAACAAGATGGGAGAGAAGATATACAAAACTTACAATGAAGCTTTAGCTCCCTATCCCTTTCACTCTCAAACTCTTTCTCTTTTTTTTCGTTCAGAAAGTCCTTTTTTCCGTTTTTTCCTTTCTCCCGATCTCCTTTTCTATCCCCCAAAATCTTCTCCTCTCTTCTTAATACACATTCATATTTATACAGAAGAATCTAACCACTGACTCCATTGATCCGTAACAATCAGAAACTAGGATGCTAAAGATAAGAAAAAAACAAAAGACGAATCAGAAGGCTAGACTTGCTCTCCCTGACGCGTCCCCGTCGCTCCTGCCATTGCCCAATGTTGATGACGACTTGGCTATACGAAAGTGGAATGGTTCAGGCTGCCATCGGCTTCTAGAGAGGAGAAACCACCAACTTCTAAAAGAAGACAAACCTGAATCACTGCCTCTGCATTTTCCTCTTTTGCGTTTTTTCCTGAGGTCATATGCTTCATCATTTAGGGTGAGGCTTTGGAAGAAGTAGAAAGAGGAAGGGAGGTTGGCGCTTTGGTCGAGCGGCTATGAGTGATTGAAAAGTGAGGTAAAAGGAAACTAGGGTTTTGAGACCAAAATAACAAAAATGTCCTCCTTTTCTTTCCTTTTTTACAATCATGCCATTATGGCTCTTTTCCTTCTCTCTCCTTTTTTGGTCATTATTGCTGAGGCATGTGAGTAGAGAGATTGGGATGAGTGGGAGTGAATGAGGATTGATGACATGGATTAGGGCAACACTCATGAAGATAAAATTACAATTTGGTCCTTTTTTATAAGACCCTTATCCCCAAAGCTTGTTAAAAAAATTGCCTGAAATATTTTTGTAAGTTACAAAAAAACCCGGACCAAATGCGGTGTTCACAGTCATTGATGGCTTCGTGTAATTTTGTACTGCCGTTCACGCTGGTCGTTGTCTCTCTCTCTCTCTCGGTTTTGACAGAGTGAAAGAGAAGAAGATAAAGTCAAGCTGTAGTTTTTAATCAAAAAGGTAAAATGCTATTTTTTGAGTTATGGGCCGTGAAAACATTTTCAATTATTTTATTATGTGGATGCCCAATATAAAGACTATATAAATAATTAATTAAAGGGTAAATTACAAATTAGGGTCCTGTGGTTTGGCCCTGTTTCAGGTAGGGTATATGTGGTTTTAAAAGTTTCAAATCGGGGCCTGAGGTTATCTCTGTTTGCAAATTAGGGTCTAGGGGTTATTGGCCGTCCAAATTAACGGTTGCCTTCCAACACCCGAACCATTCCTTCATTTTCACCCGAACCATCGCATCTTCATCTTCATTTTCTCTTCCCTGGCTCGCGAACGATTCCTCAGTCTTCCTCCACCTTCACGGCTCGCGATTTGATCCTCCATCTTCACTTTGTCGCCATTTTCCATTGATTCAGACTCTCTCTCGCTCGCGACAGTCACTCTTCAACTCCACTCTCTCTCGGTCGCGACATTCAACACTGCGACAATGAACCCCAATCCCAAACCCTAATTTCTTTGAACCATAGTTTTTCGTGCTCCTTCTTTCCCCATCGAACAAATCGGTTCAGTTGGTGACTATTCGACCATGTCTGGTAATTATTCGACCATGTCTGGCACTTCACAATCATCAAGTGACCTACCCGGTTCATCCGGTGGGCAAAGAAGGTATTGCCATTGTGGTTTGAATGCCCCATTGCGTACGTCTCTGAAAGAGTTTAGTTTTGGAATGCAATTCTTCACTTGCCCAAGATATAAGGTTTGTAATTTGCTTATTCATGATGTAGACTTTAGGATTTTAGTATTGCTATGCCTTTGCTGAACTGGGCTATATTGTAGATAATAGAGAAATTGTTGAGTTGATAACATTTTAGCCAAATCGTTGATGCTGATGCTTCATGAATAGGTTTAAAAACTCAAGATAATAGTCAAATGTTCAGGAACTGATTTTGGTTATTGTTATGAAGTCATGTTTCTTACTTTTGTGAATAGCTTTAGAAACTGAAGCTGCTGTGGTACATAGCATCAATGATGCAGAGGAAAAATGGAATTGGAGAACTATTGTTTGATTGTTATGAAGTCATGTTTCTTACTATTTATGTTGTGTAGTATTACAGATTGATGCTGCTCTGAAAATGTTCAAAAAATGTTATGGACAGTTTGGAAGGCTTAACTTGTCATATTTGTATAATTATCACTTGTAGTCTATTTTTAGTTTTAATATAGTTTTAATATGATCTTGCAGCCTGATAAGTGTTCATATTTTGAATGGATTGGTCCTCCTACGTGCGCGCATGTCCGTGAAGTAGCGCGTAAGGTGACAGAGAAATTTTCAAAGCTGGAAGGTAAAATCAAGGAGCTGGAAGATGTAATCAAAGATTATAAGACAAATGAGAGGATGACCAAAGAGCTCGAAGATAATCTTACAGAGAAAGTTTCAAAGCTGGAAGGTAAAATCAAAGAGCTAGAAGATGAAATGAAAGAGTATAAGACAAATGAGAGGATGACCAAAGAGCTGGAAGATAAAATCAAAGAGTTGAAGTGCAAAAGGAAGGGGAAAATTGTTGTACAAGTTTTGTTAGGTCTTTGTTTGCTTGTGGTTGTAATTATTATAAACAATGTATCCAATGCTAAACTTGATATTTCAGGTAACTATTTACCTTGAAATGTTGAGTTGTAATGTTCTTTAGGAAGGTAGTGTACTCAACTTTTGGCTATGATGTAGGGCAAACGAGCAACAACCTTGGCTAGAATGCTTAAATGCATTTTTGGTTCTTCTAGCAGTGTAATATTTGTAGTTGGAAAGAATGCTTAAATGCAATTACCACATAGTTTGGTCATTTGGTGTAATATTTGTAGTTGGAAAGAATGCTTAAATGCCTTTGAAGTTATTTTTTTGCAAACGATGATGATTGCATGATTTGTTGTACAATTTTGTAGATGCGGTCTAATATTGTAGAGAAATAGAGCAAGTCAATCATAAGCAAACCTTGATACATTTTGCTAAAGACCAACACATGGCATGCTTGCTTGATACATTTTGATACATTTCTGTATATTGAGCTTACTATGTATCAGATTGGGAGGGGAAAAGTTGTGTTTGTTTGAATGTAAATTCTAGTCTCAAAAAGGTATAAATTGCTAACCAAAATTGACCCAAGTTCTCATCTATTTGTTTTACAAATCAACCAGTATAACAGCCAGTATAAATTGCTAACCAAATCAACAGCAATAGTCAAAATAACAACCATTTTCTCATCCAAATCAACATCAAATCCATACATAATAGCCTGAGAGGTTTGACTGAGCCATTTTCTCATCCAAATCAACATCAAATCCATACTAAATCTAAATCCAAAATAGATTACACACATGTGCACCATACTAATTGAAAATCCAACAATAAACTTTACACACATGTGCACCATACTAATTGAAAATCCATACTAAAGTTTGACACTAAAATTTCATCTTATTCTTTTGTGGACTCTTGCTGCGAGTAAGAGGGCCAGATGATGCCAATGCCACACTTCTAGTTGTTATTGAGGACAGTCTTGGTACAAAGACTGGAGCTTTCTTGAATTGACTCTTCCCTCGGCCTCTTGCCTGTTGTAATGGGGCTGAGCTAGACTGGGACATGCCTTGTGATGCCCGAGGATGACTTGAATTACTTGGATACCAAGATGCCCTGCTAGACTGACTTGATTGACTTGAATGACTGGCTGCTGCAAGAGGCTGCACAATAGATAGCCGTCACAAAAATGTTGTCATATAGTTACTGTGCAATATAGCTTAAGAACCTGAACTTATCACAATACTTACGCTGGAGGTTTGCTGAGCATTGTATTGGTTGGTCCCTGCATTAGCTGCTGCCGCCTACAAAGAAACAGAATTGGGGCATTTTTAGAACCCTCAAAATATTCACTATATTAATGTGATAAGAACAGAGAGAAAATACAGCAGTACAGGGCAGAAATTACAGCACTCAAAACCAAAAAATATAACTGAATGATAACAAAACACATAAATGTGGCATATACCTTCTGTCCTACTGCATTAGTTGCTGCTGCTGCCGCTGCCTCCTACAAAAAAGCAGAACAACGAAACAAATTACTAGACAAAAGTGCCAAAAAATATAACTGAATGATAACAAAACACGTAAATGTGGCATATACCTTCTGTCCTACTGCATTAGTTGCTGCTGCTGCCGCTGCCTCCTACAAAAAAGCAGAACAACGAAACAAATTACTAGACAAAAGTGCCAAAAAATATCAATGCATGATAACAAAACAAGTAAATGTGGCATATACCTTTTCACGCTTCATTCTCATCCTCCGTTGCCAAACTGTTTCACCAGTGATGGAAGATTTACAAGACCTTGAATTGTGCCCCACTTTGTGACACTTCCCACAATGGACAGGCTTGTATCTTCTAGTCACTTGATAATTATGTCTTGGCTCATCTGCAGCCTTCTTTCTCAATTTCTTGGGTCTGCCTGGAGGTCTATGTATCACTGGTGGCTGAATTGGGGGCAACTTATCTTCAATCCATTCAATCTCACCAGGAATAGGCATGATTTGCTCGTCATATGTCTTCAAGTAGGCATCCTTGCCATAGCATTCATGGAGGTAATTCATAGGATCCCGGTGAGCCTCATAGATAGCAGTCACTGCGTGCTTACATGGAATGCCTGAAATGCTCCACATTCGACAAGTGCACGTTCTTCCATTCAAGTTCACAACATGATCTCCATCAGCACATATTATCTGATATATTAACCTACCAGATACTTTTGCAAAACAATTACTAGCATCTTTCTTGATCCTCTCTAATTTGTTTAAAATGTTAGGACAGTAAGGCCCCCCAAATTTTGCCATCCCATTCCGTTTAATATAAAAGCGATCCATCAACTTTAGGNGAGGGTATTGAAAATTACTATTTTGCTAAATAGTTTTTTTATATTTGTATTAGAGTATAGGTAATTATAGGTATTTGAGTAGGGGTATGTTAGTAATTGGATATGAAATATGTAATGAAATGAGTTTGTAATGAAGTGATATTTTTGTAATGACTTTATAATTGGAAAACAAACACCCATATAACACTTTAGCTTAAGTTATGTAATGAAAATATGAGGATAATGAAATTGTAATAAAAAGATAATAGCCACCCAAACAGGCCCTTGATCTTTCGGAATGGTAATTTAGAGAAGAAGGAAGAGGAAGAAGAAGAAGGGAAAAGCTTGGATTTGTCGGCAATGGCAGAATTGTCTCCAGGGAAGAAGAGTAGGAGAGAGATATAGAAAGATTATGTGAAATAAACTAAAACCCCCCATTTATTTTTTCTTTCTTACATTTTGGTTCTATTATAGAGAAAAATGTCCTTAATGTAAAAATTAAAACTTTTAGGAGTTAAAAATCAATTGTGTCAATTTTTTTAACAGAGAAATGAATGGAAAATGTTAGAGGGACCAACTTTGCCAAGTTTTACATAACTGAGGGACCAATATGGAACGGAAAATAATTGGGGGACCAATTTGGAACACTGAGCATAACTGGGGGACCAAAATAGGACTTTGGCCAAAAAATTATATATCTTCAGATAAAAAAGAATATACATTTTCTAATAAAATGAGTAAAGGAAAAAAAATAAAAATGCTATTGTCAGCTGAGAGAAGAAAGAAACAAACCAAGCCCACAAACTATTATACAAACCGAAAAATAACAACTATATCAAAAGGCCCATATTTATGTTTTTGGTCAATAAAAGGCCCATATTTCCACTTTCCGCTTTTTCCAATATTTATCCAAACCAATCAAATTTCGGCCAAAGAAATGTAAACCCATCAAATTGGGCTTGGCTCAAAAAGGCTTGTCATTGATTTTAGAAAGTTCATTTGACTAAAAATAGTGTAGAAGTTTCTTTTTTTCTTTTCTGGCTATTGTTTAAAATTAAAAAGGTGATAAATAAACATATAACTCGGTCCAAAAATATGAGTAAAGAAAGGTTTTTTCTTTTTTCTCTTTTGCCCTTTTCCTTTTGTCAAGTGACTCGTTGAAGCTGGAAGACAGGTAACAGGTAACAGATAACAATGTAACATGCAATAATTGACAATTCATAACATCATCCACAACTAAAATATTTGAATAACATTCCAAGTTGTGAGACTAAAGGAAAGAAAAAGATAATCTATGAGCAATCTACTCCTTGGAGGTCTTGTTGATGAGGGATTTGTGGATGTGAGGAATGACACCTCCACCAGCAATTGTTCCTTTAATCAGAGTATCAAGTTCTTCGTCACCACGGATCGCAAGCTGCAAGTGCCTTGGAGTTATACGTTTCACATTGAGATCCTTGCTTGCATTCCCAGCAAGCTCCAATACTTCAGCAGTTAGATACTCTACGACAGCAGCACAATATACAGCAGCTGTTGCTCCCACTCTACCATGTGTTGTGCTTCTTAACTTCAATAGTCGGTGGATACGACCAACCGGAAACTGCAGATAATACAGGATAGTAGAAGCTCAAATGAGATAAATTCATTTGTGTAGTACATTCAAATGGAAAACACACAAATTCCCGAAACAACTCGCTCAACTTCCTAGCGTGGTACAAAGGGGAAGAATTAGGGGTTACACAGGGTGGATTGGATTTGGGGAAAATCTCTATCCAACCCGCACATTAATCTATGGGTTGGCTTGGGTTGGATTGAACTCACAACATGAGTTTGTATTTTTTTTTTAAATTTTTATAACAAAAATATATTATTATAAATTTGTGAGTAGTGATTAAAAAAGTCTACACATAACAAAAGTTAAAAAAATATAGATTTTATATATAAAAATATAAATAAATTAAAATACACTCAATAACTTATATAAAAGTAATCTAATACATATACGTAATCATGTAAATTTTAAAATCAAAACATCTTATTTATAAAGAACTAATAATATAAATACATAAAAAACATACAAAAATATATAACAAATACATACATATATAAAAAAATAAATAAAAAATTAAAAAAATTGATGTGCGGGCTAACAATTTGGTTGGGTTGACAAACCACGAACCCGCAAGTGTGCGGGTTGAAAATTTTGAACCCAACCTAACCTGCAGCTGCGGGTTGGGTTTCTCACCCCTAGGAAGAATGTAGAAACACCATAAGGAAGAAATCAAGCCAATGAAGTCAAAATCCATAATGGAATAGGACAAAAAAAGAGATCTAGAAGAAAGAGAAAGAAACCTGAAGACCTGCACGAGAGGAGCGTGAGATTGGCTTCTTTTTGTTGTCCTTGTTGCCATTGCCGCCGACGGCTGAGGTCTTACCAGTAATTGAACCCTTTGCGCCCATCCCCGACATCTTTTCTCGCCAACAGAAAAAGCTAGAGAGAGAGAGAGAGAGAGAGAGAGAACCTGAGTTTAGAGAAAGACTGCAAACACTGGTCGCGACTCTCAGGTCTCGAGCTAAAGCAAGAAAGGGATTTCCAAAGATGAGAGTTTATGTTGTGTTTGTATTTATTTATAGAGGCGCCCCTTCGCTGCTAACCCTTTTATTTTGTTATAATTGCATATTGAACCCTCATTTTCTACTTATAATGGAATAATAACAATATTACTTCACCTCCTCTGATTGGGCGATGTGTTAGGAAGCGGATTGGTTGAAGTAGAAGTGTGGAGTGAATGATTTTGGCCGTTTGATGAGATGCTTAGAAATAAACTTGTAAGAATGAACGATTTAGATCATATAACGGACATACATTAATGTGACTTATTATGGAATAATAACATTTTCACCCCCTCTGAGTGGGCCATGTGTTGCACCTAGGAAGCGGATTGGCTAAAGTAGAAGTGTATGAAGTGAACGATTTTGGCCGTCCATTGAGATGCTTAGAAATAAACTCATAAAAATGAACAACTAAGATCATATAACAGACATTTATTAATGTGATTTATTATGGAATAATAACACTTTTATTTTTTTACCCTTTTGAGTGGGCGATGTGTTGCACCTAGAAAGATGATTGGTTGAAGTAAAAGTGTATGAAGTGAATGATTTTGGCCGTCTGTTGAGGTGCTTAGAGATAAACTCGTAAGAATGAACGGCTAAGATCATATAACGGACATTCATTAATGCGACTTATTATGGAATAATAACATTTTTGCCTCTCTGAGTGGGCGATGTGTTGCACCTTGAAAGCGGATTGGCTAAAGTAAAAGTGTATGAAATGAACAATTTTGACCGTACATTGAGATGTTTAGAGATAAACTCGTAAGAATGAACGACTAAGATCATATAACGGACATACATTAATGTGAATCCATATCTCTTATATTTAAGAATAAATTTATAACAATGAACTGTTAAGATCATATGATTAATATACTTAAGGATAGACTCAACAATGAACGGCTAAGATCATATAAGTGACATGCTTTAATACGAATCCGTACCTATTGTATTTAGGAATAGGCTCATAATAATAAACAGTTAAGATCATACGATTTATATACTTAAAGATAGACTCAACAATGAATAGCTAAGATCATATAATTGACACAATTCAATACAAATCCACACCTATTGTATTTAGTGATAGATTCATAATAATGAATGCAAAGTAATCAAGATCGAGATCTTAGATCGTGTAAGTATATAAATTTTATAAAATACAATTTGGAGTATGCATATAATTGCAAGGTGACATAATCTCTTTTTTTTTTTAAAGTAATTTGATGATAATAAATAATAAAAAAAGTTAACTTTATTTTTAAGTAATCAAAGTTTGTATAGTGTCACATCACCAATTATATGAATGCAACAAAATTTATTATAAACTAACTCCTTTCATATATTTCAGTTTTGAGATAAATTCATAACAATGAACAATTAACATGATATAACTTATCTATACTATTTGCCTCTAACATCTTTTATCAGCTTTTTTAGTTTTCTACTTTGGCCAATCTTATCTTCTTTTCTTTTTTTTTTAAAGAAAAAAAAAAGAAATATCAATGTTTGAAAAATTGAACTAAATATAGAACTATTACAACACTAATTTAAAGTTTTTGCTATTGTACATGATTGAGTTGTGGTTCAATTAGTAATAACTAGATATATAATTTTAATTTTACATAAAATAAAAATTATATATAAAATATAAAATATAAAAAATGCTAAACAAATATTAATACACACTAATCTGATCTTAAAAAAGTATATGAATAAAATATTTTTTGATTAATTCATTTTAATAAAAATATATGAGTAAAAACAAGATAAAAAATTAATTTATAATATTAGTAAGGGTAAAGTGCAATTTTGGTTACTTGTCTTTGGAGTTAAATTCAACCCTATATCTTCTTTTATTGTAATTTTAATCATCCAAGTTTCTTAAAAGTTTTACTCATTAGTCTCAACGACTGAATGTGACCATATCTCGCATGTTTCAAGTTTGAACGTGACAAGTCTCGAGTTACACGTTGCTTTTGACGAGTCTTTTCTTTGTTTAGTTGTGGTCGCCGTCAGCTAACAAGGTCAAATTGGACTCCAAAAGTAAAATGTTCGTTTCGCAGTCAAATATGAGAAGTTAGTCATATACTCTCGTTTCAAGTACGATTGCGACAAATTTAGAGTTATAAGTTACTCTTGACAAGTCCTTATTTTTACATAATTGGGACCGTCAACAAATGAGGTCAATCAAGCCCGAAAATGATTTTTTGTAATTTTTTACTTTTTGGTTCCATAACCAATTTCGGGCTCGATTTGACCACATTTGTCAATAGTCCCAAATGGGTAAAAAAAAAACTCGTTAAGAGTAACTTATAACTCCGAACTCGTTGCAATCAGACTTGTCATAAGAGATATATGACCAATTTCGTTTGTTTGACCATAAAATGAATGATTTATTTTCAGAGCTCAATTTGATATTCTTTGTTGATGATTCTAACTGAACAAA
This sequence comes from Chamaecrista fasciculata, assembly GCA_003254925.1. Taxonomy (NCBI): domain Eukaryota; kingdom Viridiplantae; phylum Streptophyta; class Magnoliopsida; order Fabales; family Fabaceae; genus Chamaecrista; species Chamaecrista fasciculata. The sequence continues at coordinate 22,892 of QANZ01041176.1, read as the reverse complement.
TGAAATTTAAGCCATATTTGAGATGGATTTAATGTCTTTTATATCAATGATGAATTTTCTTGCATTTTTTAAAAAATAATACTGAGAATAACTAGTAGTCTAGTAATAAGAATTAAGTTCATACCCTAAGTTTAAACACCTATTTGGCAATTTAAAAATGCAAATGAAAAACGAATTTCAATGACTAGAAATCAATGAGGGTGTTTCATTGCTTCATTTAATTGTCAATTTAATAAATGTTTATTCTGAAAAAGAAGCACCAACCCTGTTGACTGATTGGTTACTAACTAGTTCATATACTGATATTTCTTTTGGACAACTGGTATTTCACAAAATTAGACATAGAAGATAGTTGAATAGAAGAGCCTCAAGCAAAGAGGAAAAAGAAAAGAGCCTGGTTCTCTACATGAAAGCAAAACTGTTGTTGCAGAACAATTTAACTTTGCGTCTCCAAGTCAATAAATTCTAATTTGTTAATTGCTACCATCATCGGAAGATTCAAGCCAATACCATGTAATTATTTTTTAATAAGAATAAGAATACCAGGTCAGTTTCTATATGCCATAAAACTCCCCATGGTAAAGTTTATGGAAACAAATACCAAGCACAATTCATACATGGAACAAGCTCATTCAATTCAGTAAGCTAGTGTCCAATTTAAACTAAAATTTACAAAATTTAGCTTCCTAACCATGTATATAAGCAGACAGTTCTCTATATGATATGATAACACTCGACTAGTCAAAATGAGTATTTATTAGTAACATTATTCCTCCCCTGCCTCTTCATTTTCTTTGGATTTGCCCTCATCTGCAATATAAAAACCCTCAATCTTGCGTGAAACTTCATCTACGTTAACCTTCACATTTGAAATTGATCCATTTCCAGATATAGATTCTGATTCATCATGGGTCAAAGAGCCAGTCTGCCATATTCTGATGGTTCCATCCTCAGATCCTGAGGCATATGATTCTCTCCAGGGGAGAAACGTACACAGTGCACGGGACCATGGTGACCCTTATTGCATGATGTCATCAAAGATTGATCATCGCAATGATTATGCATAAATCACAGCATCATTATAGAAAAAACTAAAATATAAAATGAACAACGAATATAGCAAACCATTTCACACAAGCCAGAAATACAAAAGCTTCAAGCAGCTAGCAAGCTCACGTATTGCAATAATTACATTTACATGTAACAAATGTTTGATATCTTACCAATCTTAGTGCCAGTATGGAAATAAAAGACATCAACCCACATATCTTCACCCCCAGCAACAAATTTATTCCCATACTTTGGTTCCAACGAAGCTGATTCAACGGTGCAGGGCATATCATAACTCTTCAACAGTCCATAGCTGAAATGCAAGAGAAACATTTTAAACCAAAAATATATAAACTTTGGTGTAGGACATTAACTAACAAGTCTTGCAACTTACTAATTTGCATCCCAAAACTTAACGGTAGAACCATCAGCAGTCGTGATGTAACGACCATCCGGACTCACTTCAACACTGGTAACAGATGATTTGGTCTCGAGTTTCTGGACTATTTTACCACTTCTTATATCCCATAACCTAATTAAAGACTAGAATTGGCTCAATATAGCATCCAATGGTGATAACCAAACTTCTTAATTGAAACTAGAAATATAA